>PVKN010010517.1:0-22570 GCA_004027915.1 Capromys pilorides
AAATATTTTAATGATATTGACAAATGCTAGAGATGCAAATCTAAATGATATTTATGTTTATTGTTGATAACATCATAAAATGGTAAACATTAGTCAGGCTAAGTTAGGCTATGCTGTTGTAACAAGGAATTTGAAATTTTCCGTGATTCAACACAAAACTTAGGGCTCCTTCATGCAAGTCCAGTAGCTGTTTATGGCTGGTCTCTTGCATCTGGTAGCTGTGGGAGCTGCGCTACTATCTCAGTGCGTGGCTCCCAGCACTGCCTTAGCAGGTAGAAAAAGCGTGAGAAACTTACCTCTCTTACTTACCCTAGAAGTTCGCTATTTCTGTTCACAGCCCACAGACCAGAATCCCATGACCTTAAACTAATTATGAAATGGTTTAAATGTATGAGAGCAGATGAAAAATCTTGCAAACACTACGTGACACCTGCTACAGTTTTCTGTGGGACCTGATTCACAGCCTAAGTCAAATGTAAAAATAATTTTACTTTTAGATTTGTAACCCAGGAAATTAAAGTATGGTAAAATCTAGATGCATGAAAACTCTATAACTTCATTTTACCATCTACAAAATGGTAATTCATTGGGCCTTTCATGAACGCAGGGCCACGGGTGAATCTGACTCAATCTACTGGACAGAATGCTTGGAACATAGCTCCATGCCCACAAGACAGGATCGCTTCTGGCCCCACCCCTGACCAATTTGTGTGCATTCCTAATTCTGCACTGGCCTCCAGATCCTGGCCCTCTTTCTGTTGGAAACATGCCATTTTCTTCTGTGTTTTTTGCCACTGACTGTAGCTTTGGAACAACTTTGCCCCAGGGCCTGGATTTAGTTGGTGTTTGACTGACACAGTGGCAGTCTAAGAGATGCTAATAACCCTCTAAGTGTGGTTTGTTTGACCTACACAGTGCTCCATAAATATGGTGACCACTAACTGTGAACGTTTAAGTGGGAGCTCTCAAGTATCACACAGAAACTCATGCACACAGTGCCTTGTAACATGCTGTGTATAGGCTGCCCTTGGTGGAGCCCTCTCTGTCTCTCACCCTCTCACCACTGACCTGGTCACTCCTTCTTGCTCAGTACAGTTAGCCCCCTTGCTGACCACTACATGGGGGAGGTTTGCTTTTCTGCCACTTCAGAGGCCTCTCACTGCCCTGGAGAGCAATTTTCTTGTGGTCAGCAGTGGCTCCACTGCTCCTCCAGATGTCCCTGCCTGGGCCCTCCGGCTGGGTCTTTGCCCACTGGAGGAAGGCCTGAGACCAGGTGAGCTGGATCTGCCTGCAAGTTGCAAGCCCTCTGTTTCTCTGTGGGAGCCCAGAGATCTGTCTCCAGGGCCACCTCTCCTGCTGGAGATGGCAGATGGCAACTGATTGGCCTTGTCCTGGCAGGCACAAGTGGGTGCTAATGAAGGGAAGAATGTGCTGCCCTTACACTTGATAGTGAGGCAGTTGACCCTGGCCTGCTCTCCCCACCCTTGGTCTTTATAGATGCAGGGCAGGGACCTCAGCTGAGACCTTGGTGTAGAAGTTACGCTTCACTGAGAGCTCATGAAAGGCTTAAATGTTATTCCAAAGTGCAAACTCCCACAGTGGTGTCAAGAAAAGCATACATTTAGGCAACTCTGTGAGGCATTTGACACTTGTGTAGAGTAAATCCAAGGGCCTGTAGTCTGTCTTACTGTCCCTCCATCTCTCCAGATAGGATTTCTTCAATGCTTACCTTCTGCCTAGCTCATTTATGGAGCATCATCTTCACAAGGCTAAAAGATAACCCCAATTTCTTGACAAAGAAACTAAGGCTCAGAGAATTTAAAAAAAACAACAACCAATTTCCAAGGCCATATCACTCAGAGATGAAATGCAGACTCTTAACGTCTAAGACCATTACATCAAACAGTTTGTAACCGGAGAAAGTACACTGTGTAGTTGATGCTATTTTCAGTCCAAATGTTATTAATTCCTTCTTAATTTCAAGTTATAAATTCTTATTATCATTTCATCTATTTGGTCATTTTTGCAGAAAGCACAGATAATTACCTCAACAGACACACTCAGCTTGTGGATTGTCCTATTTTATCATAATATCAGGGCCTCCAACAGGTGCCTGGCAGGGTGCTTCGTGAGTACACTTGTGTTTTTTTCCCTGCCTTCTCAACTTTGTGATGAAGTCATGAGACCCTCAGGACTGCCTCATCCTCAGGATTTCTGCAGGACAGTATGTAAAGAAAAACAGCTTGGAGGCTATCATTTGTCTTGTATTTTATGAAAGCTTATGGTGGATTAGGTTATGTTTCCAGGAGGAATGGAGAGAGGAGTAATATCCAAAGGGTCACAGAAAGACAGAAGATACCTCCTCTCAACCAGGGGAGAGGTCTGGGACCCTTGAGTTGCAAACACAGTGAGATCCCTTCTGTGCAACCCTCGAAGAAGGCTGGGAGGCCCCTCAATTTGTCTCTGTCCAAGTTTCCAGAAGCAGGGCTCTATCTCAGTGGAAATATGGGAGAAGGAAGTCTCTACTGTTGGGACAGAGGTGATTAGCAAAAATACACACTTTGTGCCAGCATGCTCTACCCAAAGCACTTAGAGTGCAGAACTCCTGTTTCTTCTCTTTTGCCTCCAGAATCAGTACTAAAATTTTCAGGGCGGTTTTCAGATTGCTTTCTTTTTCAGAGTGGTTCTTACTTCCGGTGTAGTCACCCTGTTGCTAGTACCTAAAGCCTCATGTACCAGGCTCTGTAGGATATTAACAGATTTCCAGGAGCTCATCCTATTTTCTGGGATGCCCACCTTTGAAAGCCCTGAGACTTCCCTGCTTGGGCCCTGGGGTCTGCTCTTTGTCTCTCAGGGGTGGCAGGGTTGGCACAATGCAGGGTCCACCTTCCTAGAACTTCTTCCCCTGACACACATGCACACACAGTTGGGCAAGGAGTGCCACTCAACTTTGTGCTTGACATTATTGGGCCAGAGTTACATACTTAGGGCTCATCTCTCCAGGTGTCACCTGAGGTCTAGTGCTATGTCTGAGTCACCTCTGCATCCCAGAGTAATGCACAGTCCTGGTCCCCATCAGGACACCCAACAATGTTTTCAGGATGAGGACATCAACCGTTGAGTGAGTGGTGAAAGATGGGTATACACACTCTGTGCCCAAGGCCTGCCACAGACGGACAGCATGCAGACAGAGGAGGCTTCCTGGCTGGAGTTGCCGAGGCAGGAAGAGTGTCTGAGTATCTTCAGTTTGATAATGATTCCACCGTCCGTTGCATTCTTTCATTTCGTACTGCACAGACTTATGCCTTAAGATCTTATAAAGCAAAGAAATTGGTATTAACTAAGCAACTACTGGGCGTGTGCTTGGGGTTATTTCACAGGTCATACAGCTTCCTTGTGTCCTTACTGTGAACGGGGCCACCTGCAAACTCAGGCTTGCCTTGTCCATAGGAGGATCCTCAGTTGGGACGCCCTGGGGGATGTTCATGCCCAAAGACACTAGACTGAGTAGCAGGTGGGAGGAGGGGATGCAGGAGGACAGTGTGGGAAGCTGGGCCAGCAGCAGCAAGACTGCCTAGAGGAGGGCTGGCCCACAACAACTTCAGGGCTCCTGGGGCCAAGACCCAGCCTAAGGGGTCAAGGAAGCCAGCCAACAGGACAGTTGCTCACCAGGGACAGGCCCCAGAACAGACAGGCAGGAGCCAAGAGATACCCAGCAGGGCAGACACCAATCTAGACCCTGTCTCCTGGGGACATGAAAGTCAGTGCAGGTTATATCCACCAGCTGGCACTGCCCATGAGAAGGCCTCTTACTTCCACAGCTGCCCAAGACCAACAATGGAGACCTCCTCCCACCTCCCTATTTAAACAGATGTCACCCTGGGGAAACAGTAGGGGCCCTCTGGGCGCCATATCCTCCAGCATCTGTTTTCCTTTGTGTGGGAAGAGAACAGGGGCAGCCGAGCCTCCCTTTTCTG
The DNA here is from genome assembly GCA_004027915.1 of Capromys pilorides. NCBI lineage: Eukaryota > Metazoa > Chordata > Mammalia > Rodentia > Capromyidae > Capromys > Capromys pilorides. Next base: position 3,978 of record PVKN010010517.1, read on the forward strand.
TTCCCTCCAGCCCCCACATCTTCTCATGTGAGGACAGGAGTGGGGCACCCTCTTCCCATCTATTTCTCTTCTGCTCGCTTCCTCCCCACCTCTCCCGGCTTGCAGCTCCTAAAAGGATTAATTAGAAAGATGCGGTCAGGGGTTGGAGCGTCAGAAAACAATCATCACTTTCCTATCTGACCTCTCTCACCAGCTGCAGAATTAACAAATTGAATGTCCTCCCCAGACAGGGGTGGCACGATGCGAAGTTCAACTGAGCCCTGCTCTGAGCTCCGATTAAACAACTCCTGCTGATTAAATTCCTCTCCGGCACTCCCGCCAGATGCTGTTAGGAAAGACTCCCATCCAAGAGGTTTTTAATTTTTTTTTAAACATGTGCCAATTATGTGCCTGCTATCAGCAGGGCCCGGCGGCTGTCTGCAGGCTTATCCACGCGGCGCCTGGGTGGGGGTGGGGGTGGGTCAGAGCTCCACAGCCACCAGCCAGCCGCCCCAGTCCCCGCCCACATTCTGAAGCTCAAGGTGACAATGTGGACTCGGTGACCTGCTGGGAGGGGGGGCCCCCTCGGGGAAAGTATGCCTGGTGCCAGGGACAGGGCAAGCTGCTTTCTTCACAGGATGGGCTACAGCCCTGAGCCAAACAGGGACCTGTGATTGCCACCTCAGGGTGGGGACATTCCGCACTTGTTCACAGATTCCTTGAACATAGACCCCAGAAAGAGCTTCCTCCCCCTCCAGCTCCAGGGCCTTCCTTACTGGGTGTGTTTCTCTATGGAGGCTTAGTGAAAAACCATCGAGTTCTTAGTTCAACAGATGTCCTCTCGCAGCTAAATACAGGCTCTGCGTTATGAGTCAGATGGTTTTAATATTTTATTTATTTATTTATTTATTTATTTATTTATATTTGAGACAGGGTCTTGCTTTGTAAACCAGCCTGACCCCAAACTTGAATTCTTCCTACCTCAGCCTTCTGGATGCCCGGGTTGTACTACTGCACTGGGTTGATGCTCTTATTTTCTTTTTTTTGTGTGTGTGTGTGAAAAGATACTTTTATTTATTCTTTTAAAAATATAAAAGAACATTAGAGGCAATACGGAATTTCACTAAACAAGATGATAGGTGTTCAACAATGGTTGTTATGTCGCATACTGTTGTCCTTAGATTGTTCAGATTACCAGATATAAGCATAGAAAGTGGGTCATGAAACAATTAAAAAGAAAAAAAAGGTAAGCATTAACTGTTCCTTTTAAATAAACCAGTAGAAATCAGCAGTACTATTATTCAAGCTTTTTTTCCCTCTTCTTTCTTTTCTCCTTTCCCTCGTCCCAGTTCTTCCTTCCCTTTGAGCAGTTTCTTTCCTGTTCATAGTATCTACTGTACACTTCAGATGTTCTTCACATTAGGGAGGCAGTATGATGTTCACACATGCGGGTCTGATTTATTTTATGTCTAATGCAGGTGACAGAAATGTTTGTGCAATGGCAAACTCAGCATTGTGTTGCACTATAACTCCCCACCCCGGCCCCCAAAGGCACACACAGGCTTAAGGACGGCTACTGCGTCCACTGTCTGGGTTCCATCCGCATTCCGCCTGCCCATGCCTTTCGAATTGCCATCTTTATTAGACCCCTCTAATTCCTCTGTGTAAGTGGTCATCTCATAACCTTGATGAAGGTCACTCATGTGTTGTGGTTTGTGTCTGTTGTCCCCCCAAAGCCACATGTAGTCATGTGCAGACTTCTAGAGTTGGTGATTAATTCTTGATCCAATGCTGGGATGATGATGGGTGTGAGTGCTGCTGGGATTAGGAGTGCAAGTGCTACTGCACCCTGGGGCAGAGAGCCTGGATGCAATACAAGGAAGGGAAAGAGGCTCAGTCTTTACCTCTGCTCCTGTCCTTTTGCTTTTGCTGCATGAACTGCTGCCCTCTGCCATGTGCCACTCTGCCCTGGAGCCAGCTGAATATGGACTGAAATCTCCACAAACTGGGCTGAATAAACTTTTCCTTCCTTAATTCTGGGTGTTGTGTATTTTGTCCTAGCAATGAGAGAAAAGTAACCAAAACACTCATGCCAGGAGTGACTACTTCCTGATCATCTCCTGGGATACAGGCTATCCTGGGGTTAGCTGATGGGCATTCTCCCCTGGCACCTCAACCTTGTTCCTGCTTTGTATCCGCTGGAGTAAGAGCTCCCAGTACCCACTGCTACATTTCAGGAAGTTGCAGGCATTATGGAAGGATCCATGCTTGTTCATGCCACAGAAGAATCTAGGGCTGGATAGCACCTGGACTCAAGGTATCTGGCAGGTGCTCATGTGGTGACAGAACAGACTTGACTCCATATGTGATGGAAGCAGGAACAAGGAGAGGGGATGCAAAGGTCAAATCAGTGCAATATAAGAAGTAACTACAGCAATCAGAGCTGCCCAGGAATGGGATCCACTCTCCCAGGAGGTAGTGAGGTCTCTGTTACGGGAGACAGGACAAAGGACCACTTGGTGCTAAGTGTGACTGCAATAGACCTCTTTATCAATTTTCCTTCCCCTTGAATTTTTATGCCCCCTTTATCAGAAACACACACTGTCAGTTAAAAAGGTTTCGCATTAGCCTGTAAGGTGAGGAGTTGATAGGGTTTAGAGTGTAAGGATGGTTACCCCACTAAAGGATGAAGGAAGAGGTGGGCATGATGTGCATGCTAGCACACTCCAGAGGATTGAGACAGAAAAATTGCTAGTTCAAGCCCAACCCCAGCATCTTAAACTTAGTGAGACTCTGTCTCAAAATGAAACAAATAGAAGGGCTAGAGAGGTGTCTTATTACTAAGGTCTTGGCTTCAATTTCTAGTATTATGGTGAAGAAAGACAGGGAGAGAGAAAAAAACTGAAAGGACTTTGATGTTAAAGGTGTAACAAGCAGGGACAATTTACTTCAGGAACACCGTCTTCTGTACCTTGATAGCCAAAAACATGGTTAATATTAAACCCCTTTAGAGCTGAGTATGTTTATAATGACTACTGAGTTGGGAGGAAAAGTTAAAAATAAAATTCAGTGTGCAAATGAGACTGCCCTGGGCCTTCCAGAAACTCATTCAACGGAGAAAACAGCCCCTGTGTGTGAGTGAGACCACCCTGGGCCCTCTGGAAGCTCATTTGACCCAGCAACCAGGCCCAGCAGGTGAGTGGAACTTCATCCATCAGACAGGCCCAGTGTGGAAAGCTGCAGCAGTTTTCCCTGCAGAGAAGCTAGAGACAAGACCCACCCAGCTGACCCAGGAGGAGAACATCTTGCCAGAGTGGCACAGCGGGTTCACCTCCTAGGACTGTAGCAGGAAGAAGTGGAGCTCAGCAGCCAGACCCAAGCCACACTTTCCTGGATGAGTTTGAACTTGGTAGATCCAGATCTGGTGCTAAAGTAAGACCTCTACCAAAGCTCTATACCAAATGTCAGAAGGCAGGGCTATACAAAATGACAAAGAGAAGGAGCAAAATGTGCTCTTAGGTCCTGAGCCCACCCAGAACAAATACAAGAGACAATAGAATAGAAGAAATTGGAAATCACACACCTGAAATCTCTGACATAATAGCATCCAAAGTAAAGAAACAACTGCAGAAAGGTATAGAGGAAATCAGATCAGAAATATTTTCTGAAGTAAAAAAAGAAATGATAACTATAATGAGAGAAGCACTAAGTGGTTCTAAAGAAGACACTGATAAAAAATAGAGGAGAATAGAAAAATGATGGAATTCTTGAATAAGCAATATAGGAAAGTAATAGAATGTGTGAAGCAGATTCAAAATGCTATACAGGAACTTAAAATCTCAATCACAAGCTGTCAAAACCATTTCAATGAAAGTGAAAATAGATTTTCAGACCTTAAGGATACCATTGCAGTTAGTGAAAAGGTAAGAAAAGATCTCTTAAAAATAAAATTACACTAAAGTTTAAAATTTAGAAGTAAAGACTTCTGATTTAACTTGGTGTTATAGACCTTGGTATGTATCTCCAAAATCCAAACATGAAGCTCATGAAAGTGCAAGCATAAAAGCAGGTAACCAGAAACAAACAAAAAACCAAGAGCAGAAAATATGTTCAATTCTGGGGAGTACTGTTTTCAATCCTCATACAACAGGCAGGGGTTGAGAAAGTAGTGTTGGACCATGCACTGCATAACAACCTGGGCCCAAGAAGAATATCTTAGCTGCTTTTCTACTTGCTGAGACAAAATACCTGATACCAAAGGATAGAGAAGGAAAGACTTATTGGGCTCATGGTTTGCAAAGGTTTCAGTCCATAGCTAGCTGGCTCAGAGGCATGGTAGTACAGCAGAGGAGAAACAGTTCATGGTGGGCAGAAGGCAGCAAAGCAGTAAAGTAGTGAAGGAGCAGCGTGCAACAAGCAAGTGATGTCGCCCTCTTTCTGTACCTTATATTGTATCCAGGCGGCTCACCTAGCATGCACATCTGAGGTAGGCCTTCCCATTATCTTCTTCCAGAACTATACTGAACTAGTCAGTGGACTAATTTAGTGACCACATACACTTGATCCCAGCATCACACACTTAACCCCAGCATCATGCACCCGAGATTCAGCCACCTTTAAAAGTCCACCTATGGTCATACTTCTTTCCTTTATGCCGCTATCCTCCACCTACCACACCTTCAAACCGCCCTGATCTGCATCCACTATAAAACAGGGAGGAACCCAGAAAGCTCATAGCACACTGGATCTAGTTTTTAAAAAGAACCAGAAGAGGCTTGTGAGGTCGTAAGGGCTCTCTGGGCACAGTTCTGGGTTACGAGTGTCATCTTTCATACTCTAAAGTGCACACAAAATGATAAAAAAACCAGCCTCTCAGCCACATAGCACAATAGTTGGGCCAAGGAAAATCTAACTTTTATCCCACAGCATTAATTAAGTCTGCCAGGGTCCTATACCAAGTAGCTGCATCTCACAATGACAGGTTCTAACACCAGAACATGCAGTGATGGGGCTGCTGGAAACCTTAGCGCATGTGGACTGTCATAGAAAAAAGAATCAATGAATGATGATTGAATGAATGAATGAATGAATAGAAAAGATCAATAAGGAGCCTGAAAGATACTGCAAACTATAGGAAAAGAAGCTTTTTATTAATTTGATGGTTTATGGTGCTAACCTATTATTTTGTCAGGAAAAGAACTGTGGATGAAACATTCTTGCTGTCTGCAATAATGAGGAGACAGACATGGCCTCCATGAAGCAAGACCAGACTTCCAAAGCAGAATGGGCTGGTGCAAAAGTGGTTAAGTAAAAAAAAAGAAGGGGAAGAAATCCTAAAAGGCAGCAGTGAAATTAAATCTGGCTGAGAATGAAGAGGAAAGTAGCAGGTTTTACAAAATATTACACTAGTAACATGGAGAAGCTTGAGAAAATTTTCCTCAACCTAGAGAAAAATGTTTCAAAAATTAAAATGGTGATAAGATAGATACCAAGCTTTGAGAATATGCAGTAAAATAGAAAATTATTCTGGAGGAAGAAACCAAAGTCAAGCATTCAACACGGCTCATCTCCAAATTGGCATTTCCACTCCAAAATGAGAGATGCAAACGTCCAAATTAAAATATCAGATAATTAGTTTTGACAGAATATTTAAAGTCATCATAACAAAAAACATTTAATTTAGGGACAGTTTTAATTGACTTTAAAGTTTATAGTCAGTGGAGTAATCTAGCAATTAATTAGCAGATTAACAATAAGGAACAATTTAATCATTTTAATATATACTCAAAAATGTTTAATTAGATCCAATACTCTTAGGTTTCAAATCCAGCCAGAATTTTGTATTGCATATGCACACACTTTCTGCCAATTGTTTTTACTATAGTTCCTCTTATAGAAATTAATTTTTTGGTATGCTTGATGTTTTATAATTAGTACTATGTGGCCCACCATCCACTGTCTGAGGAAATGTAGAAAGTGCTCCCTGTCCTGCCTCATCCCCAGCCACCATGACCTCTGCATTTCTCAGGAACTTGGTGATCTCTCTTAGGGTTCTTCCTGGCAATGCTACAGTTCAAAGTGTCCGTCCACTTTACCATCCAGACTCAGGGGATCTGCAGTTCCTTCTGGAAAGTGGACTGGGGATAACAAGGTGACACTTACCTGGGACCTTCCTCGTACTTTTGCTTCTCATTCTCTAAGTCCCGTGCAAGAGCAGATGCAGACTTCCTGACACAGAGCAATAGCTCTGATGGGGGAGCCAGTGGGCCCAGATACACACTGATTTGTCACCAACAGATGTTAGAGGAAGGGGAGACAGGGGAGAAGCCATTCCCTTGCATGAGGAGACTAGGGAACGGAGCCAGAGAGGCACATGAGAGCCACAAAATTAGCCAGCGTCACTTCCTACTTGGATCAGGGTTGTCTTTGTAATTGTCTTCTGTCCTCATGGGCTTATGGTGGTAGGGTAGACAGCAAGGCGCTGTAGTCATAGCTGCATAAACATGGGACTTGGCAGGGGCTCATGTGGCCTCACTTCCCCTAGTGAACCTCAAGATTTATGGGGCATGGCTTGGACAGCTGAGGAACTGGAAGGCCTTAACCCAAGTGCCTCATCATTTTTGCATGCTTCTGTGCCTCTGCATGTGCCATTTTACACCAAGGCCTTATAGCTCAGGCAGACCGTAGACACCATCCCATGGCCTGCTTGAAAGAGAACAAGCCATACTCTAAACAATAAGGCATCTTTTGCAGGGCAGAGGCAATGGCCCAGCTATGTCTGCATCCCTGTCTCAGTGTTGTGCTTGCTACACAGGAAGTCTTAGTAATTATCAGTGCGGTGAATGATAAAGAAATATAGGATGCAGATCTCCACACCAAGCTGCAGAAACCCAGCTTGAGGAGAAGATAGTGTTTAGGTCCAGTGACAAATGCTATTTTAGACATCCTCAGTCCCTAGTAGCTGACCAAGGCTTGGCTGTTCTCTAAAGTGAAGCAAAGGTAAGATCCCAGTGAGCATGACCGAGGCCTCCAGAGTTGCATGTGCCATGAGCTTGGGGAAGCTGGAGCCTCCCGCACTACTGGAAAAGCCTTCACATTTGGCTGCACTACTTGCTACCAAGGGAAGCATTTAACTTCTTTCTTGGGAGCACTTGAGCAGGGCCAGATGCAAGCGCAGCTTGAAAGAGACTGGGGGAGGTGGTGGCAGACTCTGAAGGGCTTTCCTCAGCAGTGCATGCTGGTGAGTCGTGACTGGCCAGTTGACTCCTGGAGAGGTGATTGGATTGTGACCGGACAAAGCTGTCCCACCAATGAGTTCACAGTGGAGTGGGCTCTGAGGAGGTGGACTTGCCTGAAGTGACTGAGCTGTGGGCAAGTGAACTCAGAGACTACCTCTTGTTTGCTCTTCCCCTCTGCTTTCCAGCTGCCATGAACCATATGGCCTTCTGCCATGATGTTCCTTCCTTGAAGCCAGTTGAAAACTCAGGGCTGTCTTCAGGTTAAGGATGTTGGGTTTTGTGTTCCAGGATGGGAATAATACACATTAGAGCTTCTTAAACCCTTGGGTGATGAAAATGCCAGTCTTATTCATAAAACTGTAAAGTTGAATTTTGTAATTTTTTTCTGCTATCAAGAGGTCAGTTAACCAAGAGAGATTAAAATAGAAAATATTCCGTTTCTTGGTCAGTGGTTGATTTAAGCAATTGAATAAAATATTCAATTCTGACTTAAGCAATATTGAAAATGTTATCTACTCCAATGGAGACTGGAGCCCCAAGTAATTGGGGGACAGACTTAAAGGTCTGAGGCTTTCACAGTGAAAGTTCTGAGATTCAGACTCTGAGGTCTGTAGTTTTGTCCCTAGACTATTCCATAATTATCTCCATTGTGGATCTGAGGACGCCATGTAGCCAATGTAAAGCCATGGACATTTTCTTAATTAGACAAGAAGCCGTGCCCTCTGCATCAGTCAGCTTTTCAGTTATTAGAACAAAATAACTGGTACCCACCAACATAGGGTGATATGGTACCTGAGGTCGTACCTCTGTGGCTACAATGAAGTTGACACAATCAAGCTTAATTGTCACAGTTTACATCTTACACCCTGGTGAATATATAAACTAAAATCAAACATTTAGACTTTATTTATTTATTTGGCACAGGATCTCACTATGTAGCTTGGACTTGTAGTGATCCTCTTGTCTCAGTCTCCCCAGCACTGGGATTACAGGTGTGCACCACCATACCTGGCTTCACCATGCCTAGAGTTCTGGGACCTGCACAGAGGGGACCGAACCTGAGTCCCTTCACTTGCCAGGCAGGTGCTTAGACCCCTGAGCTGTTTCCCCAGGCCCTAGACTGTATTTAGAACAGCTGCCAATTACTGTCTTGATTACCAGGGTCAAAGGGACCATTTGATTCTACAGCAAGCAGGTGACAGTTACTGATTCTTCTGTGGGGGCCACACCCTGCCAGGAACTTGTTTTGCAAATCTGCTTTCCTAGGGCACCTCAGACACAATGATGTTATTGAGTCCTCATTGCAGCTCTCTGCCTGCTTACGGTTGCTTCCACTATATAATAGCACAGGCCACATCCAAGAGCAAGATTTGGAAAATAGCAGGGTCTTCTTCCTGTAGTGGGAAATGTCACTCCTCCTCAAGAAGGTGTGACTTTTCAGCTTTCCAAGGACCCAGAAAGGAATGTGAAGGACAGCTGCTTCACAAGGTCACCCCAAGACAGAGCCTTTAGCCACCCAGGAGCAACCCTGCAAAATTTCTCAGCCTTCCAACTTTGATCTGTCCAGCAGTGCCACAACACCAGATTCCCAGTTTAGGTTTTAGCACTTCCGCCTCTGGCTTCAGCAGCTGTACCACAGGATAAGAGTTGTGAGACGCTAATAGTGTTTCACCTGCATACCCTTAGAATGATATGGGCCTCCTGGGTAAGGTCAAGGGTCATTCTGCTGAAGCTTCCCACTGAGGTGAAGTGGTGTTGACTTCTCTCTGTACTTCCTTTCCTATGCAAGGCCATCAAGCCAACTGATGGCACTGACAAGAGGGCTAAGCTCTTGGGAAGTCCAGAAAAGAATCAGATGTGGATTTCTTCATTTATCCTTTTAAAAGTCTTTTAATTACCCTCAAGTGCTAGACTAAAAAAAAAAAGATTGCTTCCAATGTGAAGTAGACAGTCTCTGTCCCTCTATGGAACACTAAAGTGGCGAATTACAATACTATGGTGTGGAAGACATGGTTAATGATGCAAGAAATTGCTCATTTCCCTCTATTGCAGACAATACCACAGTTAGTTCTGTTGAATCTGCTCTGCCATCGTAGCTCAGTTAGGCCTGATCTCAATCAGTCACTGCAAGTGTGATGCCCTTTGCTGGTGACTGGCCTAGAGGTGGCATGTGACCCAGACATGGCTGCGGCACTTTGGGGTACAGGTTGAGGACAATAACCAAACATGGCATTTCTTCCTGATTAAATGTACTATGAGAAGAAGAGCTTTTGTTTCCCATCCATTCTTCCTGCCCAGGATGGTGTTGTGTAAGTATGTGATGTGTTAAATTACAAAAGCCACCTTGTGACTCAGGGGTGAGCTATAGATAGCAAGCAGAGGTGTGGACATGTGTGCCACCATGACAAACCTGAGCCACTGATCACCCAGTTCCTTGTAAAGAAAGTAAATATCTTTGAGCCATGGTTAGAGCCATGGTTCTGTTAGATTTTTGGTTATCTAAAATAAAAAAAAATTCTTAACAATTAAAAATGAGGAAATGGCTTTTGTTCCTGAGGTTTTGAAATTTCTTGGGGAGCTACAGAAGGCTGGATGAGAAAAAGAGATGTTGGAAGGTCTTGAAGGCTGAGTGGAGGTCACAGGGCAGAGAGGGTGGAGAAAGATAGCACAGGCAGAGGCCGGGATTCCCAGATCTGAGCATTCGTTGTATTTGACTAGGGAGGAAGCTCAGTAGTTATGATGTAAGTGGAGGGAAGTTGGAAGATTGTTCAAAGAGACCTTTAAGAAGCTGGTGGCATAAGGAGCCTAATGGGTCACCCTCGGCTCATGGAAAAGGCCTGAGGTGAGTGATCATGTTGTTTGGGAATAACTCCCCTGTGTGGTGGCTCAGGGTCCAGGTCTCCTGGCACTACTGCATGTTATCTCCAAGATGTGTCTCCTATCTCTGGGACTCTGGGACCTTCACTGTGCCAGATTCCAGGAGAAGGACATGAAGCCTGAGAAGTGTGCCCTGACCGGGGAAAACCCCACCCAGAAGTGACACCCTTGGTGTTTCGCTCCTTCTTGTCAGAGCCAGCTGGTTGCAGGGGCTGGGACGTGTAGTCACCGGGCACCCAGACGCTTGGCAAGCTGATCCTTGCTGCTGGGAGATGGGGTAGGCAGAGAGGCGATGAGGAACAGGAGGTCAGTGTCTCTTCATCAGAGATGTTCACACAGAGGCTGGGTGACCACTGTTTAGATGCATTGCAAAGGGGGCCAGTGACAAAATAGTGGATGGAGTGAGACCCTGCCAAGTCCAAGAGCTCTGGATTCTGCCCTTCCTAAATCTCCATAGAGCAGCAGCGGTGTGTCATGATTGGGTTAGCAGACTAGCTATGGAAGCCAGGGGACCAGCTAAGGAGAGGAGTCCAACTGAACTGATGCCAAGGGAACAAAGATTTTAAGGGTCACAGGTAGAGGAAGAATCACAAGATGTGGCATCTGGTGGATGTAGGGGACATAGGCTGGGGAGACTAGAAGGGCGGAGATGACCATCTCAAGTCTTCCAGCTTGCAAGATGTTACCAAGTCCCTAACAGCTAAACAAGGCAAGGGGAATGTGTGTTTGAGGTGCCTGTGACATGGCCATTGGGTAGCTGACAGCGCAAGGAAATGGCAAAAAGATCCAGGAGGAAATTTTGGATATGAGAGCTTCCAAATATACAAGATTTTAAAATAGGAATTCACAAGTATACCAGGAAAGAAAGAAGAGGCAGCTAACCTTGGATTTGCAGATTCCTGAGGATCACCAGTGGTGTGTGCGTGTGTACGTGTGTGTTTCATTAGGTTCTCAGAAGACCTGTTAACTTTAAAAATGTGAAAAATCAGTGGTAGAAAGTGAATGCTTTGTCAGAGAGCAGAGGAAGGAAACACTCTGTGAAGGTGAGGAAGGGACATTCGCTCCATGGAGAATAAGAACTCAGAGGCGGCCATTGGATTGGACAATGTGCAAGCCCAGCTTCCCAAAAGCTGTCTCCTAGATAGGAAAAGGTGTGATTCAGACTCCGAAGAATTGAGAAGCCAGTGGATGGTGAATGCTAGGACAAGAGGAAGGGAGGAAACCAGCCTTACTTTAGCTAATAGGACAGGAGTCAGAATGTGAAAAAGGAGGGGCCAGCGAGATAGCGCAGAGGTCTAAAGCACTCACTTAGGCAAGCTTGGGCAACCTCAGTGTCCACAGTTTGATCCTGGACACCACATACTGTGTCAGCCCCACCCGCAGGGCAGGCTGAGCCGGCCATAACATAAATAAAGTTTCTTTTCTTTTCTTTTTTTTTTTCCTTTTCTTTTCTTTTCTTTAAGAAGAATTGTTTGTTCAGATTATTCACCTCTAAAGAATGTGAATAAGGAGAATCCAGAGGGGTTCTGGTTGATGGAGGCATACATAGTGGACTGTGGCTCCATTTAGGCTGGAAGCAAAAAGGAAAGAGCGAGAGCACACACACAAACACAGGGAAGAGAGGAGGAGGCCAGTCAGGAGGGCTCAAGGGAGACGGCCTGACCACCTCTGCCAAGGCTCATGGGGGCTTATAGGTGCGATTGGATAGGCTAGATAAAGAGTGAGTGTTTTCAGGGGGCCAGAGCACGCAAGTCTGTCCAGCTGCAGGGGGGATGGGGACACGGACCCCTCAGCCTCGCTACCCGAGAAGGCATGCACCTGTGCCTTCTGCGGCTGCACAGCTGTGCCCCTGCGCGTCCAACCTCCGGAGGATAAGTGCACAGCAGTGTGCTGCTCCTGATCAGGGCTGGATGAGGCCCTGTGGTCCCCAAAGCACCAGCTGGCTGCTGACACTCGGTGACTGTCCCCTTCCTGCTCCTAGCTTTGAAGATGTTGCTTCAGCCCCACTTTGTGGGACCCCCACACTGGTTTCTCCGTGCCTCTGCCAGTGATGTGATTATGCGAGACCTGCGCCTTTAAGGAGCGCCCCCTTCTTTAGCCCTTCCCCCTCCAATTACAGCACTAATTTCAGTAATGGAGCATTAATAGAGTAATGGGCGAGTGAAGCTGGCCTGAAGGAACTGTGGAGCTCAGCACAAATTGAGTAAATAAACCATATATTAGATTTCTAAACAATACTTTTAGTCTAGTCTCCAGGGAAAGAGAGTCGTCAAGGCTTACTTAAGTCGTCCCTGCCAAGTGGATGTAAAAGAAGCCTCCCCCAGAGCTGGCTGTCTGCAGAAGCAGGAAGCATCTCTCCCCAGCTTCATCCCAGATAGGAGAGGAGAGAGGATAGCTGCTCCCCCGCACCTCCCCATTCCTCCTTATTACCCAGGTTCTACTACTTTGACAGCTGAGGCCGAGGGGAATGCTCCATGAATGTTTCCTTTCTGGAGATCCAGCAAGGGGGCGCGCTGGGACCTATCCCAGGGAGTAGTGGCAAAGCAGACTGTGGGAGGAGTGGGAACTGGGGGAAGGGCAGCAGCCAAAAAGAGAGCAACCTGGGGGACAGAGGGGGCTTATGAGCAGCTGACTTTACTATGGGGGGAATGACTGCTGCATGGCTGCTGCTTGACAGTGTTTTAAATGGGATTCCTCAAAAAGCCCCAGTCCCTTAAGAAGACAAAGAATCATGAGCTACACTAAGGACTGTTTCTGTTGCTTTAATGAACAGTAGAAAAAAGTACAAAGAGATGCTCTTGGCTCTATCATTTATTAGCTCCAGGACCTGTACCAACAGAATAATACTCCTGGGCTCAAGTTTCCTTGCCTCTAAAGTGGAGTGTTGTCATCCTGTGTGTCCCTCAGGACTACTGTGAGAGATGGAGGAGAGAGCATCAAGTGGGAGGAGGTCCTGCCAAGCATGACCTGGTGGGTGGGTACTCTGGGCTTCGATCAGCTCCAGCCTCTGAGGGCAAGGACTAGGTGACACTGCGCTGGGAGGTCTGCCCAGGAGTAGAAGTCCTGGCAGCATCAGCTTCCAGGGTGACGAAAGGCTGGCTCATTCGTCTCCTGCCCTATGGCCACAGTGGCAGCCCTGGAACCGACACAGGATTTCAGTGTGGTGGCGAAGGCTGGTCCCTACTTAGGTGGGTTGAGTGCTCATGCTCGATGCTGTGGAGAGGGCCCCACACAGGGCCAGGGAGCTCTGGGTGAGGCATTGTAGAGACCACCCAAGGGTTGCTCTGGGAAGCTTTCCACAGGTCCTGGATGCCCCCATATGCCCAAAGGAAGACCCTGCTGAGCCTCTGGCCCCTGTAAGGGGAGGTTGGGAGGGAAAGGACAATAGGAAGGAAGCAAAGAGTTTCTGCCTCTTTCTTAGTCCTAGTGGGTAAGAGCCTGGATTCTGGATTCAGAGTTGGATTTGAATCCTTCTCCTGCAGGTTCCTGGTTTTGTGGAGGATGTGATGCTTCTCTTAAAAGGCATGCTGAGGATTCGGTGCCTAATGCAACATCTACCACAGCTTTTATGCTGCTGTCCCCTGTCCCTGTCTTGTAGTTTCCGCATGCTCCCATCCTTAGCAGCTACATGAACAGAGACAGGAGAAAGGGCTAGGAGAGGGAAAAAGAGAAGGACCAGAGTCTCTCTCGGATGTCACTCAGTGAGCTCATTCCTGGGGATGTCTGAATGCCTTATCCATAGACATGGCAGCCAGAGAAAGAAAAGGGGCTGGGAAAACCAGAGGGTAAAAGCGTATAAAAATGGGGAAGAAGGCTGGGCTCAGAACTTTGCTGGCTCCCAGAATGAGTGTCAGTCTCGCTGTGACCTTAGACAAATCTCCTGATTTGTCTGGAATTAGACATTGGATCTTTTGGACTGGATGATCCATGCTTTTCACGCAAGCAGATGGGGTTTTAGGCTTAAAGAAGAAATGAATTTGAGTCCTGAGTCTGAATCAAGACTCAACATGAACCTCAGCAGACTTTGCCGTGGGCACTTGGACCTCCCCTGTGGATCCTGTCACCTGCAAGTTAGACTTCAGTAACCAAAGGGTGGATATCACATCAGTCAGGTGTCTATTCCAATAGCAAATACCTGAGTAATTAACTTGTGCAAGTTTCGTTGAGGCTCAGACTCTCGGCAGTCTTAGGCTGTGATTGGTTGGCTTTGTGGACCAGGCCTGGGGCGTGGCAGTGCATCAGGATCAGGAAGCCAAAGTGAGGGACAGAAGACTCCAGGCCCTGCTATTCCAGGTTACACCTGAACATCCCCCAATCAACCCCACCCCTTCACAGCATCACCACCTCCCAGCAGTGTCTTCATCACAGGGCCTTTGGGGATTCCCAGCTCAAATCACAGCAGACACCAGATCACCTTCCTCACAGTGCTGTTTTGTGGGGGATCCCAGGACACTGCTATCTCAGAGATCCTCAGGCACAAAATAACCACAACTCCAGAAGACGTACTACATTATATTAGATAAAAATCCGAAGATTTTCATCCTTTGTTGTGTTGCCAAACGATACAACTTGAAGGTATCAGTCATAATTGGGTTCCTTCTGGGTATGAACCCAACTCTGCTCTCTGAAGCAAACAATTGAGATAACAAACCACAGTATGTCTCCTACAGCAATGGAGTTTTCATGCTTCATCCAAATTTTCCTTGGTGGAATCAAAATGTCTGTTTTATCCAACCTGGAAAATGACATACTCCACAGGTGACTGTGCATGCAGTTGGCTTTGAGAGTTTCCAGAAATCATTTTAGAACACTTAGGAGCAAGTGCACAAAGCATTCTTTTAGAGATGTCTTACATTCAAGTTCCGTAAGATGTCTGTTCCTGTAAATGAGAGAAGAAACTCATTTCTCTGGGTCTAAAACTCGAATCACACTTGACCCCAAGGTTTAAGCTATAGAAAGATATTCAATAATCGTTGCTTTCCTTCAACCTTCTCAAGTTTTTTCCTCAGGAGAATTGTGGTGCAGTGGGCATTGCATAAAAGTAGTAGGTTGGGGTGGGGGAGGGAGTAGTACCACAACATACAAGGTCCCCAAAGCCTCCAGCCAGGATCTCAGGGGCCCCTGTGATGCTGTGTCAGCCATCCCCAGGGGATCAGCTCAGGCCCCTCCTCTACTGTCCTTCCCAAAATTCCATTCTCTGGGGCATGGCCTTGCACCTGCTCCTGCGCAACCCCTCAGTGGGTGCCAGGTGTCTATCTTACCCTTGGTCACTGACTCTCAGCCTTGCAGGACTCCTCAGTCTGCCTCGGGCTGAAGTGCCACACCTTCCCTCCATGTGCACATCCAGCCTTGTCATCCTCAATCCAATGTCTGCCACTGCACAACAGAGACAGAGATACAAGGATTTGTAGCTAACATCAGTAGGATTTATCATATTCTTAAGTGATGGTTAAAATTCAATCTCAGTTGACTTTTGCATTAGTATATTTTTTGTGACTATAATGAAATACATGAGGCAGGCTCCTTTGTGAAAAGTTGGTTATAGTTATTTTGCCTCTGAGTTTTATTATAACGAACAAAGAGCACTTAACATGAAAAATATCACAAAACAAAGTATTGCATTTTTCATACTTATTGAGTATTTATAAAAAGCATCAAAATTTCTAACATTAACTGCTTTTGGTGCACAAAGTCTAAAAATAACAAAAATAAATTCCTATATAACTATAGTAAAAATACTAGTAGAACTCTACAAAAATAATCTCCACTTCAATTGTCACACATAAGGCAGGCTTCACCTGTGACAATGGCATGTTCCATACTCATGTATGGCTTGCACTGAGAGCACATATGGCTTTTTTGGTTTTTTCCCCAGACTTTTTGTAGGGCATACTTGACATCTTGTTGGCCTTTCCAGTTTGTCGGGAGGTTCTTATTATATTACACAATATGTAATTAACAGGACCATAACATATCAATAAAATGAAGTATAAATTATTTTCTTTAAAAATGTTTTATTTATTTATTTGATTCAGAGCCTCACTACACAGCTTGGACTTGTAGTGATCCTCCTGTCTCAGCCTCCCTAGTGCTGAGATTACAGGTGTGCACCATCATACCTGGTTTTGGTAGCTGGTACAGTGCACTGGGAGCTCCGGGGCTGGCACGACATGTGGCACTGGGGATCAAACCCAGGTCCTTGTGCTTGCCAGTCAGGCGCTTAGACCACCAAGCTATCTCCTCTGTCCCTAATAAAATATAAATTCTTAATAAGTGCTGCACATTTAGAATACTTATCAGCTGTGTACTTGCTTGCAAAACCTAAAATGTAAGATCAGAAATAAATTCTTGTGTGAGCTACAATGGAAATACCAATAGGACTCTGTGACAAAAGTCTTTGCTTCAGCTGTCACTCCCAAAACAGTCTTCACACATGGCATGTATCTCACTCACATGGACAGCATATGTGCTTTTCTTTTCTATGTGGCAGGCCATTCGTGTCATCTCTCTTGTCTTCCTGTTTTGTCAGGAGTTTCCTACTATGTTACACAAGGTGTGCTTATTAGGAAAATAAGATAAAATAAAATAAAATATTAAATAAGCAATAAATACTTAGAACACACATTGACATTTTTACATCAGCTGTTTGCTTACTTGAAAAACTTAAAAGATAACATCAGAAAGAAAACCAGTGTGAAAGATAATGTAGATTCAAACCAAACTCCACCACAGAAATGATCTTTGCTTCAACTACTGTGCTCAACACAGTCTTCATGTATGAAAACTAGATGCTCTATACACGAGCGTCACTTACACTGATAGCATGTATGCTTTGTTCTCCTGTCCTTTTTGTAGAGCACAATTGACATCTTTTTGGTTTTACTGTTGTCATAGTAGGTCTTTGGGATGCTGGCAGCTGAGTTTCAGGATACATTTCTAAAGTGAAAGTATAATATGTCTACAAGGACATACATTTTTGTTTAATATCTTGAAGGTGTGTTTGGAATATACATCCTGAACCTGTAATGAGCATAAAGTACTGCAGGACGTTCATCAGTAGTTGTGTATTCAGACAGTGTGTAAATTGCTTGACTATTACCCACATATCTCTCCAACTATGAGCAGATAGCATCCAGATTATCAGTTCTTTTTCTTTGTTGGTAGGTGTTTTTGTCATCAGTTCTCAGGTACTTTTAAAGGGAACCAAATCTCAGGTCATCTTTATTCTATAAACCTCAAGCCCACACCCACACCCATAAGTCTTTTACATTCTATGGTAACCAGTGGAAAGCCCTGCTAAGTAGAATAGACCTTTGAACGCTCTATGTTTTTTCTCTACTTCTTAGTTTTAGAATCTCAAGCAAGTAAACATTGTCTCTTCCCTTTCTGATTACTTCCTCACATTCTATTTCATTCTTTCTGTCCTGTGGCCCCCAGTTTCCAAAAATTTGGGTAATCATTCTTTGACCTCCAGCCTTGACTCTACTATATTTGACTTCATTTATCACTTTATCCTATCCCCTCTCACTTTAGCTTCCCCATCCCCAACCAAAGGGTAAATTCACTCCATAATAGGGAAAATCAGTGCATACAGTATATGGCATATGTTTGATTTTGTTATAGAACTTTAGGGTTTGCTCCTGTGGTTGAAGGTAGCAGATTAATGATTATAATAGCTTGTCAGTAGTTAAGATATACTTGAAACTATTATTACTAACTGTATTACTTTAACTAGGATGTCATACATGTTATAATGTTTTTCTTCCTTGTATGATAATACTGTGAATGTGTGGGGTCATAATAATCACCATAGTCCAGTACTAAAGCATTGGGCACTATAATCCCAAATGATAGCTTTCATCCTTTACAAATTGGAAAGATAAGTTCTTGGGATAGCTACAAATAACCACCTACACCTAGAGGACACCGCTGTAGAACAGACATCTCATGCAGGACAAGCCTGGAGCAAGATATAATAGACAAATTTGAAAGTCAAACTCTGGAAGTTTCTGTGTTTTGTTTTGTTGTGTTTTTCCTGCATTTAGGATAAGGTGTACAAGGTGTACAGGGTGTACAGAGTCTACAGGGGCTACAGAGGCTACAAGATCTCACTACATAGATCAGACTTGTAGTGATCCTCCTGTTTTTAATCTCCCAAGTGCTGGGATTACAGGCGTGCGCCACCATGCCGAGTCTCCATTGACGTTTCAGTGCACCCTGGGGGTGAGGCCAGCACGGCAAGCCAGGGACCAAACCCTGGCAGCTGCTTTCCGCCTAAGCAGGTGCTTTAGTCCACTGGGCTATCAGGCCAGCCCTAACACTGAAACTTTCTGAAATGATAACAACAGAAGTGAAAAAAATATGTGAAAAGGCTATAGAGAAAATAATCTGTCAGGTACCAAAAAAAATGATGCTTAAGATCAAAGATATTAGAGACAATGTAAATAAAAGAATAGATCACCTTAGAAAAACAATAGAAACAAAAAAAATGTTCAACAT
>PVKN010010518.1:0-22561 GCA_004027915.1 Capromys pilorides
AAAATAATTTATCATATAATAAAGGTAGGTATTATATCCTAATAACTTTGTTTATACATATAACAAATATATACAGTATATATATTATATATAACATATATATTTATATATAATATATGTTATTATATATCTACTTATGCTCCAGGCTGTAATAGCAAATGTATTTTTAGGGGAGCCCAAACAAAATATGTTTAAAAGTTGCTGTTCTGTAAGATGCCATAAAGATCCAAAGGAAGCTGTTGCCTGTGTCATCTGGGGGGCCACTTTGGGGACCACAGGGTAGGAGTCAAGGTGCAGTAGTACAGATAAGTGTTATCAGTATTAATTACTGGAAGACCAGAGAGGTATTCTACACTGGTGAGATGAGGAGTATGCCAGGTTTTGACAAGAAGAGCCATGAAAATGGGAATTTTTAAAGGTAACCTTAGGTTATTTAGAATTGATGCAGCATGGGATAGGATGTGGGAGATTAAAGTGTGGTGGGAGCCACCCTAAGGAATTGAGTTTTATCCCACAAGTGATGGACAGGCATTTTAGGTAGGGGCACGATGTGACTCACTACGCTAATGGCAGGCAATGCTGGAAGCATCCTGGGGAAACATAATTGATGGGACACTAGTACTGCCCACCCAAGTCACAATGGAGGAACTGTTGGCAGCTTAGAGGAAGGAGCAACAGTTTAGAGCATACCAAAGTATTTGTTGCTTCTCACCCAGGATACCCACCAGGGCTGGGCAGGTGCCTTGGCTGATGAAATGTGAGTGAAGATGATGGAGCCTTGGAGAGCTGGCCTGGGCTTCTCCATAGCCCCTTCTTCCTCTTCCCTGAGAACTGCAGCATTTCAAGGTGGTCTGAGCCCTAGAGTCAGAACATTGCAAAGCTAAGTGAGGCCAGCCTGCGATGGACAAGCAGAATGAATACAAAAGAAACCTACACTATCAGAAGCCGCTGAGATTTAGGGTGTGTTTGTTATGATAGCATTATCCATCCTGTCCTGACTGAGTCAAGACACCCAAAAGAGCATTGCACTTACATGAAGTTTAGCTAGAGGCAATTGTTAAAAGGAATGGCCATCTTTACCTGGACATATCCAGAAGTTTCTAGGTCTCTGTACATTAGTCTATGTCTTTTTTTTGTAAGAGTGTCTACATACATGTGCACATATGGAACCCAGAGGCTTAGGCATACAAGGCAACCACTGTGCTACTTAGTTATGCTTCCAGATAGGTCCATCAAAAGCAGCAAGCTGGGCCAGTGAGATAGCTCAGCAGACTAAGCACCTGCTTAGGAAAGTGTGGGGACTGGGGTTTGATCTCTCACACCATATGCTGCACCTAACTCATGCCCAAGCAGGCTGAAATGGCCACTGAGACCAGGTGTGGTGGTGCATGCCTGTAATCCCAGTGCTGGGGAGGCTGAGACAGGAGGATCACTATGAGTCTGAGCTGCATAGTGAGACCCTGTACCAAATAAATAAATTAATCAATTAATTAAATAAAAGCACCAAATTGTAATATTTGTCAGTTCTTGGTATAAGATTTCCACTGCACAGGTTGCTACAGCAATAGGGGTCTCAAAAAGGGTCCCATAAGAAAGTGCCATGTTGGAACAACGTCACTTCTAACTTTTAGTGAATTATGGAGAGCAGAGATCAGTTATGAGTATCAGCAAATGTAAACTGTATCTCATATCTCAGAATAAATATCACAAGAGATGAAGGCCCAAACTGTGTGTCTCTTCGCAGGGCCTGGGGATGCCACAGTGCTACTTTGAGCAATTCCACATAGCTATTTCGTCTCATGCACATGTACTGGTGATTGCTCATTCAGAGCACGTGTGTGTATCATCTTTGCCCCTTTTGAGTCATTTGGAAAAACAGAAATTAATGAGATTCTGTTATGCAAAAGTAGTTTGACTTTGTTCTTCCTTGGTAGTGGAGGTGCTCTTACATATGATGATGAGGAGTAACCAGTCTCCACCACACAGGAGACAGAGGGCCAATGGGGATATCTTCCCTTTCCCAAGGAAGGCCAATAGATTGTTTTGATAGGAGAAGATGCAGAGCTCTCCTGGGTGGCAAATATAATGAGAGGAAAGGAGAATGCTGAGCTGAGACCCAAAGGAAGGAAGAAGTAAAAGCCTTCGCGGGAGTACAAAGTCTACTGGGGAAGTTGCAAGAGGATTTTGAGGAAAAGAGAAAATCAGATAAACCAAAAATAAATAATTAGAGATGGTTTCTTTGCATAGATATGCAATCACTTCCATAGTACTCTGCTTCATTCATTCATTCACTCATTCCTTACAGGCATCTCATACATATATATATTGTGCTAAGCGTGAGAAAGATGATGAACAGAACTTAGCCCATTTGGGCTTCTATAAAGGTCTTGCCTAGCATAGGTAACTTACAAACAACAAAAGTTTATTTTTTATAGTTTTAGAGGGAAGAAAATCCAAGTCAAGATGCCAGAAGGTTCAGCCTCTGGGGACAGGTCGCCCTGCTTCATAGATAGTAGTTCTTGCTGTGTCAAGCTCCTTACACGGGCCTCCTGTACAAGCCCACTGAGCCTACCCATAAGGGCTCTACTTCTGAGACCTGATCACCTCTAAAATGCTCTACCTTTCGCTCCTATTGCATTGGGAATTAGGTTTTAGCATCCCAACCTCGGGAGGACACAGCTATCCAGACACTAACAGTCCCCATTCCTGACACAAAATGTTCACTGTTTACTGAGCATTCTAAGTTGATCACGAGTCTCATTCACTAAAATATTACTCCTCAAAGGCTAGAATGCTGTTATTGTCAATGACTGGCATATAATAGGTGTTTAACAAGTATTAACTGAAGGAACACAAGAAGAAGTAGGAGTCACATGGGATACACACTAGTGCACAATGGCCACTCAGGATGGTGAGCACTCTAATAGCCTCAGTTGCCATGGGAACCCTGAACCAAGGTTTCTTAGCACAGCTCCAACACATTATAATAAAGGAGTCTGAGTACAGATAGGGATTTGCAGGCCACATCAGGGCAGGGTGAGCCAAGTACACATCTATGAAGAGCCAGAGCAGCTTGATATAATTGAGGACTTGCAAGAATTCCCTGTGTCTAGGGTGGGTCACTAATACTCAACAGTTAGAATTTTGCACTGTAGGCAATAAACACAAATACATCGGGTACTTCTTATGTGACAGATGTGATCAGATTTGCCTTTTGTAGAAAACATTTGAGCGGTAGCATAGGCAATGGATTGTAGCAGGCAGAACTGTGGCACGAGAGGATCAGCAAGATGCCTGTGCATTCAACAACATCTGCAGGAATAACTTGGAAGACTGTGTGTGAGAGACTTAGAAGGCAGAACCAAGGGTCTAACCATGCATCAGCGTAACCTAAAGTAGTTTGAGTAGCACTCAGAGATCTGGTTTAAGTGGGTGGTGCTATCTAAGTGGCTTTGGGGAAAGGAGGGTGGTTAGAGTGACAGGAGGAAGCTGTCTTCTTCAGGACATTCTGAATAAAGAGAGAAGAAAAGCAGACATCTACTCAGTGCCCAATGGACTATGATGCGAGCTGCCTATGCCATCTGTAGGGCTTTTTTCCAGAATTGAGCTAAATTGTTCCCCAAGACTGAGGGAGAGAAGAAGGACTGCCCTTGGTGGTCAAGCTGAGTACTGATGGAAGGAGGGAGAAGTCATACAGGCCCACAGGTGGGGTGGATGGGTGATTCAACTGCTCTTGGAATGAGAGCCCAAGACTCAGGAGGACTGTTGGCTCCCTGAGGGTAGGGGACTTGCTCTGCTTGTCCACCCCTTTTTTGCCAGTGACACCATTGTCTGGCACCTATTGGTAATAAATATTTGTTCAATGTATAAAGTGGAATCAAAATATGATTTAGCTAGTGTGGCCAGATACGGAGAGAGTTCTATTTTCTGC
The DNA here is from genome assembly GCA_004027915.1 of Capromys pilorides. Classification (NCBI taxonomy): domain Eukaryota; kingdom Metazoa; phylum Chordata; class Mammalia; order Rodentia; family Capromyidae; genus Capromys; species Capromys pilorides. The sequence continues at coordinate 3,932 of PVKN010010518.1, forward strand.
TTTCAACACTCTATTCCTGATGATGGAGGTGGGGAAGAGAGTGGAAAAATTTAAATTTACCAGCTGACAGTGATTCAGAATCCTCTGATTTAAAAGTCTCTTCCTATCTAATTTCATCTTTTTAGGGTAAAGATCATGGCTGGTATTTCTTTTTTCTTGCCTTTTTCTGTCTCTCTTCCCAATGAACAGAAGCAGCTAAGACACCAAATATTTTAGAAGCTTTGAAGAGCCAGTGATCAGGAGAGGAGCACACCAGCCCTAGGCTGGCCCTTGCTGGAGGCACTGATAGGCTCAGCAGATGACAACTTCCATGCCCTTTCCTGATGCAGCGGGAGCTACTGCAATCCTTTGGCTGGCTGGGGAACATTCTGTGTTCACCATTTTTAGCTCCTGTTGAACATACTGCTATGATTTAAATATGAAACAACTCCCAAAGACTTCTGTATTCAAGGCTTGATTCTCCAGTGTAGCAGCATTCAGGGTATAAGCTTAAAGAGGTGACTGGATCTTTGGGTGCTTGTTACTAGATTAATCCTACTGATGAATTCATTCACCGAATGGGCTGTTACAAGGACACAGTTGGAGAAAATAAGCCACTGGAAGCACACTTGAGAAGGGCAGATCCTGCCCCCAGCTCCTTCCTCTCTCTGGCTTTCTTCCCAACTCTCACTACCCAGCTGCAATGACACAAGCAACTTTCCTCCATTATGTCATTCTGTGATATTTCTGCTTGCAAGCCAGATAACCATGTACTGGAATGTCTGCAATCAAATCAAGATAGAAATTTTCTCCTTGAGGTTCTGCATGCCAGATACCTTGTGCCAGTGACAATAAAACTGACCAATAAATACACAGACTCAACTGGATCATCAGCTTAAATGATCCACATTTTGGCCAAAGGTCTCCATGATTCATGTTGCTCTTCCTCTTAGAGATTGAGTTGTGTGCCTCCTCAAAATATGTGGGTGTTCTAACCTCAAGTGTCCTTGAATGTGGCCTTATTTTGGAATAGGGTCTTTGAAATTGTGAACAAGATTCTGCAGAGTCTTTAGTGTATCCCCATAAAAAGAGAAAAATGTCAATTGAAGACAGAGGGCGAGATTGACATGATTCACCTGCCAAGTCAATATATGCCATGTGATTAGCCACTGTAGGATTCCACTGGTATCTCAGTATTCTGGGGAGAAATGGTAACAGGAATGAGGAAAGAAAACACAAGAAGACAAGAGCTGGGTCAAGTGGTGGGTTGATTGGCAAACAAGCCCCAGAACAATAGGAAGGGCATTTATTTATACCTTTACAAAGTTCGCAGCATGTGACACAAGGTTGCCTAGTGACTAATAGCCAGCATTGACCAGAAAGGATGCTTTTCTCAGGCCTGAGGTAGCTTGACTGCTTTAGGCACTGAGGCCTAGTCCTCTGTCACACATTTGACCAATTTCCAGCTTCAGCAGCTTCCAACAAACCACTACCATGAAAAGCCCAAAAGAGGCAAGAAGATCAGCACCCATTACCATCCCAATTTTCTGCCTACATCCTCCAGATATGTGGGATAATAGCTTTCTGCTATTTAAGGCTACCTAGGTTGTTGCAGCAGCCCTAGAAAAGTCATATGTTCTTCCTCTTAATTATTCACCTGTTCCCCAGTTGAGGGTCATGAGAACTCCTAGTGGTTCTTCCCACATATCACACACAAATTATACAAGCCAGAAAACTGCAACACCAGGTCCATTTAGCCTAGCACTGGCTCCACCATTTATCCTGTTGAACAGTGCCCCGCCCATATTACTCTCTAATTTGTCCAAACCTGTATATTCACAGCCATACACTGAACTCCAGGTTTAGTCTGATTGTGATGATAGCTGTAACTGGTGTATTGACCCTTGTCTAGAAGACATGTCAACCTGTCTTGTATTTCTCTTACCTTTTTACACTTAACTCATTTTTCTACCTAGGAAATCAACTGAAGGAAGGAGTCCTAATCTTCCCAGACTCTTTCTCTTTTAACTGGGAACCCTTGAATATATAAACCTTCACCAGGCCTCTGGTAGAATTTTGTATTCTTTCTGTCAGATTGATGGAGAAGCACTTAGGGTTAGCAGCTCCTTCCAAACCACCTGGACCTACATAAATATGTAACTGCTCTAGTTCAGAATCAAACTGACAGTGCTTCCTCTTGGCTCAGGCTTTAACAATTGCCACAGTGCCTTGCATAGCAACAGGCTGTCTTTTCCACTTTATGTTCTAAAGCACATACCAACAAACAGAACCCTATGAGTTAATAAACCCAAATACTGTTTCTATGTAATCCATGAACAAAAATGAAGAAGAATGGGATTGGGGGAGAAGAAGAAGTTGTAAATAAATGCTCATGGAGTTCAAAACTGGTGGACAAAACTCAAAATATTTACTATCTGCCTGCTTTCGGAAAACATAAAGAAGACACTACTTCACCAAATTCACAAGATAGTATGAACAACAGTGTTTATTATCCTCATGGATTCGTTTAAAACAGGTCAGTTTAACTAGATTATCTCTTGTCTCTAGAAGAAATTGAAGCACTATTTTCTAAGACTGTGAAGGCTCATAAAGTTAGGAAGGTAATATTGTTTTTGTACAATTAGTTGGAATTTTGTAGGTGACCAATCAAAGGTTCCAGGCTGCTGTTCTGTGAAGAGTCAATGTCAAATTCATATCATGAGCACCAGGACTAAAGGAAGACAACCACTCAGAAGTTGCCCATGCAGCCCAGCCCAGTCCTTCCTCTTGGAAGGAAGTTTGGAGGCACTACCTGGAGAGATGTGCCATCAACCTCAGGCTGCAGAGTCTCGACACTTTTGAATGTAGCTTGAGAAAAATAGGTGGAAGAAAGAGCACAAGTCCTTTTTGGTCTATACACATCACTAGGTACACCTTGGTCCTCTTACACCCCAAATAATCTCAGCATACTTTAGATACACATGATAATATTGGCCACCTCCTAAGAAGAGTGCTGAAGCGCAAGGCAGTAGTTGTCTCACCTTTCAATCACTGGAGTGGTCCGAAATTCCCCTTAGAGAAAAATCTGCATTTTATGCATCCCATGTATGCCAACCCCAACTTACCACCACCCCCACAATCAGAGGAAAACGTTCCAACTGATTTTCTGCACCTCAGCCTCAGATTCACACTCTGCACGCAGCATTGAGCTAATGCTGTTATTTCTTCCAAGCCACAGCTTTTGTTGGTTTTGCTGCATGCATGCCTGTGGCCATACACTAATCTATTGTCTACAGCAACATGACAAAGATAGAGATCGCTGCCAGATGTTAGAACACGAAGGGCAGTGATAAATGAATAGCATATCAGATTACAGCCTATCAGTTACCCATCCAGTTCTGGCAGCTTCTGTGACTGCTGCGCTTTAGCAGTCATCCAGGGCCTTAACTGTCTTCTAAATTTGTAGTTATATTATTCGATTTTATGGCCTCTCCTCCAGGCCAAGAAACTTGGCATTGACAGTACCACCACAGAAAATAGAGTATCCCATTCTGGGAGCCTCTCTAAGGCCATCTTTTCAAAGAGTGCCAGAGCCCAAGTCTCAGCAGATTCAGCTAATGCCTTGGGTTGATGTTTGGGGAAGCATAATCCAGGTCCCTGCCTGCTCTTTGGGAGCTACTCTCAGGTAGTGACTTTTTCTGCTTGAAGGTTGCTTGGTTGCTTGTCTGCCTTTCCTCTAGCCTATCCCTTCGACTTGCACACAGGGAACTGTACTGATGGTAATTCTCAAAATTCATCAGTGAAGCTTGAAATGCAGTTGCCCGAGTTTGGACCTCTTGGCAAACTGAGTAGCCCTCCAGGGTATATTTCTAACTAGGTTAGAAGAGCAAGTAAGGATGAAACTTAAGTCCTGAAGCTTGATTTTAAAATATGAAAGGTAGTATAGATGTTCCTGGTTACCACAGGGAAGGGTTTTCCTTTAAGAAAAGAATCTCTGTCCTTTTACATACTAAATTATTTGGCGGGCATCTATTGAGAGTCTACCACTCCTTACCAAATATTGTGCTACACCCTTATAAATTCAGAGATGCACAAAGACAATCCTTAGCCTTAAGCAGCTCAGAGTTAGTGTGAAATCCTAATAGAAAAGAAGACTCTGCTGGAGACTCATAAAACACTGCTAGTTTTAGGGATGTCCTCAGGTAACCAGTTCTCTTTTTCCTAATAGAGAATAGGACTGTATTTCCCCAGCTCACAGAGAAGTTAGATGCCACCTTGGCTTTTTTTTTCCAATGAAATGTCAGAAAAATTGTGGCATATGGTTTACATGTGGAACTGTTTAAAAATCATGTGTGTTACTGTATCTCATTTGCAGAAATGGAGCCCTCATTAGTATGAGTCACTGAGTACTTATAATGAGCATAAGCCTCGGCCAATTCACATGAAATAAATTCTACTGCATTCCACCAGGTACCTGGGAGTTCTTCATTACCGTAGCACAATCTATCCTCTCTTGACTGACATTCACTGGCTCTGTAAAAGGAAGCCTCATTGGCAGTAGTGGTCCAAGAAGTCTGCACGTCAGGACCACATTGTTACCACATGTGTTGGGAGCCTCTTGGAGCTAAACCTCAATGAAACTCCCTGTAGCAGCTGTGGGTCACAATGAGGGCCTTGCATTAACCTTCCTTTGTGTTGTCTCGTGTAGGTTTCCCATCAAGATTGCCCCCAAGAAACACAGAAATCCAACACCTAGAGAAGCCTGTGCTCCCCTTAATCGTGGCCCTTGGCAAGCTGCTTATTTTTGTTTGTCTCACTAGACTATGAACCCAAATGATAAAACACAAGTCATAGCAGCCAACAATGAATATATGTTGAATGGGCAAACCAACATCCTGCTTCTACCTTTGCACATTATGTCTTTGCCTGAGTAACAACAAGTTTCTTCCATGAAACATGATGAAGTAGAGAAACCGTGTAGGATGTGTCTTATGATTGTGTTCATTTTCTGCAGGCTGCTGGTGCCACAGAAAGAGGCTAGCAGGTGGCTTAGCTATAGCATCTGCTCTTTTTCTCACCTCTTAACTGTGTGGTCTCAAGTAAGCCACTTAGTCTCCAAGCACAAGTTGTGAGATTTCAAGTGATAGAATGGACATAGTTTGTAGACTAAGAGTTGCAAGGGCCTCAGTGGGGGAGAGAATCCATGGATGGGACTAACACTGGAAGGGACTCCAGCTGCCATCCAGATTAGCCAAGAGAAAATTAGGAATAGAGCCCTAGGCTCATAAATTCATTTTGAAACATTAATACATTCCATAAAAAATTAATATCTTGTTGAAATGGGAGTGGAGCTTTGCCCTCAGCCCACCCAGCATACACATGCCTTACTCATGAGGACGTCTAAAGCCTGCTTGCAATTCTGATTGGCACCTAACCCTTTGGCAGCTGTTTCCAAAGCTTTATAACTTCCATGATTTTTTTTTCCCACAAGCTAAAATGAATAGCTAAAATCATTGGTTATGTATCCCAAGAGTTCATCCCATCCTGTGGCTTGTAAACATTTTGGCATAAACAATTCTATGCTAAAATATAAAAGTTGAGTGGAATTTAAATAACATTTGCATAAAATACATATACTCGTCTTTGAGTACATAATGAACAAGTTCCACTCTATCAATAAGAAAAATTATATATCATCATCTGGGTTGGGCAGAGTGAACTGGATCTCTAAGGGGGACATCACTGAGCTGGGCAATCTCTCATAGGGATGAGGATTCACGTTTAGCATATCAATATCCATACAGGTGTTTAAGCTAGACAATGTGGCCTGATGTGGCAGCACACACCTGTAATCCCAGACTCAGGAGGCTGAGGCGGGAGAATCACTGTGAGTTCAAAGCCAGCCTAGGCTACAAGACAAGTTCAGGGCCAGCCTGAACTGCACAGTGAGGCTCTGTCCTAAAAAAAAAAAAAAAAATTAAAAAAAAGGTATGCCACGTGGACTATTATAAGGTAGCCTGGCATGTAACATATTATGGAATATAGATTGTAATTAATGTTAGTGTACCTGTTAAATGTAGGTAACCCAGATGTACACTTATTCTCCAGCCTTCATGGATTCTCCTTCTCCTCTTCCTCCTCTTCCTCCTCCTCCTTCCCCTCCCCCCCTCCTTTTTCTCTCCCTCCTCCTCTTCTTTTTCCTACTCCTTCTTTTACTTCCTCTTCTTCTCCTTCTACCGCTTCTTTGTTCTCCTCCTCCTCCTTCTCCTTCCTCACCTCCTCTCAGTCTCATCCAAGAAAGGTCTTGCTAAGTTACCTAAGCAGTTTTGAGTTGTGATCCTCCCACCTCAGCCTCCGTAGTAGCTTGAATTGCAGCCCTGTGCCATCACACTCAGCCAGGGGCTTCCTCCTTCAGTATCAACAATGCTGTTGAATCTTGAATACAACAGAAATTCATTCTTCCAGTGGTTTTCTTCTCCATATCACTTCCCTGAAGCTTTAAAGATGCACGTATGCTCTCCAACTCTACCCCTTTGCCAGATATCCCTGCTGGAGAGTTTGGCAGGGGACTAGTCTGGTGCTTGACATCATGGCTCCACTGCTTCCTCTGCCTCTTTTTTTACCACACTGAGGGCCTCATAATTACACCTAAGGTTGATCTGTGAGCATTTTAAAGAAATAGCTATCAATTATATTATGTTTATAGTTTAAAAGCCAAGAAATACCACAATGCAAGGTGTTAAAATGAGTAATCCTCACATTCCTATCCTCTCTCACCAATTTCTCCCTCCCATGTTTATATTAATATATTCTGTATATATGTAACCATGCATTGCATGATTATATGTAATCATTAATATATATCTATTAATTTACCATGATATGTGACTAATATTTGACTGTTTTAATTCCCACTGGTACCACCTACCTCTTATCCCATGTACCTTTCCTATCCCTTCATCTTCTCAACAGAGTTATACTTAATCTTATTATAATACTGAGCAGTAACACTATTGTGGATATATGACTGCTATTTGCATTTGAGCTTCAGACTGAATGCTTGTATCCTCCTGATAGTCACATATTAAATCCTAACTTCCAACTTAATGTAATTGGAAGGTAGGAACTTTGGTACAGGTTGGGTCGTGAACGCAGTGCCCTCATGACAGCATTAATGCCTTTGTAAGATGTTCCCCAGGAAGCAAACTCCTTTCCTTCTGTGTGAAGACATGGTCAAAAGACGGTCCTCTTGGGCCAGCAGGCAGCTTCTCACTGACACAGATCTGCTGGTGCCTTGATCCTAGACTCCTCAGCCTCCAGATCTATGTGGAATCAATCTAGTTTATGATAGCTTCTTATAGACTAAAACAATTATTTTTTTTCTTTTAGACATTGCTTTTAAACTTGCTTTGTTTCCCTGAAGCCAGTACCTGTTTATTTAGTTTTCAAGTAATTATCATTCTCTGCCTTAAGCCCTCCACCAATTATCTAAATCCTCTCATGATTTTTGTCTTAATGAAATCCTACCTGCAGTCTTCTGAACTACTCCATTGTGGACCTATAAGTGTTTGTAAACCCAGTACAGTTATCATGTTGCCAGCTCCCTTTCCTATCTCTGCTACAGACTGCTTTTGTCTCCCCAAGATTCACAGGCTGAACCCCTAATCCCTACTACATTGGTTTCAGAGGGAAGATCTCTGGGGAGGTGATTGTCCTTTGGAGGCTCTGCCCACATGAATGGGATTAGGGCCTGTCTCAGTCACTTTCCTTATTACTGGGACAAAATACCAGACATATGCAACAGGAAAGAGGAAAGCTTTATTTAAACGAAGATTTTTAGTGCCTACTTGAGTGGCTGAAAGACAGTAGGTTAGGGAGAAAGGAAATAGAGCAAATGTGCTCACATCAGGGTGGCCAGGAATCAGAGAGAGTAAAGGGAAGAGCCAAGAAGGAAGATACTCCTTTTCCAGTCAGACCTCAGTGACCACCTCTTCCCACCAGACTCTACCTCACAAAAGCAAATGTCTTAGTTACTTTTCTCTCACTGCTGGAACAAACACCTGACACACGAGCTTAGAGAAGGAAAGATTTATTTAGCTCACAATTACTGGAGATTTTATTATTTATTTATTTATTTTTAATTTTTAATTTTTAATAAGAAATAACAATATGATAGTTTCAAAAAATATTAGTAGTGCATTCATAATAATTGATACATTGAATATTATTGTCCTCATAGTAGTTATACAGAGCACAGTGATAAATTGTCTAATCTATATTGGTAGGGGAGGAAAAAAAGAAAAAAAATAACAACAACAACAACAACAAAAATTTATCTTCTCTTTGTACAAAGAGAGAGTAGTTGTATATATAGTCCAACGTTCCATAATTCTAGTGGGATACTGGTGAAACTGGCAATGTTGGAGGCTGTTGGTATAAGCCTCTTACAACTCATCATACTGATCTAGCTCTGCGTTCTATGTCTCATAATTAAGCTTTTCTGCTGGGTGCTAAAGGGCAAGTCAAGGCCAAACCTGTATAATAGATCATTCATCTTTTGTATCTTCCAGGGTCAAATCCCCTCAGGATTAACTTTGGAACCATGTACAGTGCTTTGTAAAGCTGTTACCAGTGTCAGCCATCAGGACGAGTCACGGCCATTGCTTGACCAGTTTGCTCTCTGTGAAAGCCTGAGAGAATGTTCTCTCTCTAGGTGACTCTTCTGAGGCACATTATACTTCATTTATCCCTTTCCTCTGAGGTCCCTTACTCTCCTTGAACAGAAAATTTGGGAAAGCTCTGAGTTATAGGATGTTATGGCACAGGTTCTCTTATGTCCTGAGTCCTCACTGACCTTGAAGGGAGAAGGCCAAAATATTGGCTATCCTCATAATCCTTCTTTTCTCCAATTTTTGGACTGTTAACTTACATTCTCAAACCTCCAGCAGAAAAGCTTCATGATACTATTACTCTATAACATAGATAATTGAGCTTAACATCACTGTCCTTCTGAGTATCAAACATCTTACACTTATCTTGCAATTGATACTTTCTGCCAATCATTGATATTCTAATAAATCTCTTTAGAATTTGATAAAAGCATTTACACATTTTTACACAGACATTTAGAAATCCAAGGATGTACAAAATTGTAGCCTGTCAAGCATGTGGCATTTTGCCTAGTCTCTTACTCTCACTTAATACCCTTTTTTGTTAACCAACCATTTACTTGAGAGAGAGTATAGCAGTAACTGAGTTTACATTAGAAGCAGTACACATCTAAAAGACCAGAACAACATGCATTCCAAGCATAGTTCCAGTGTTGCAGCAGTGTCTTTTTGGTAGGTAATCTCAGCACACCTGCACCTTCTGGCTGAGACCACTCTCATTAGGCCTGCAGTTGTCAACAAACTTTCTGCAGTCCTGAGTCCAGCTGGGAGGTACTAAATGGAACCAGCAATTACTCTGATTTAGTTTTTAAGATTTTAGTTTTGTACCAGAAATTGAACTAAGAACCTTGTACTTGCCAAGCATGTGCCAGGCAACAGCTATATCCTTGACCTCCATTCTGAGTTCTGAGCTGAGCCAGTTCCTCTGCAAGAAGTCTCCCTTCCTCTCTCATGCAGAATGGCTGAGCCTTCTGCACTCACTGCTACCTGGCTCAGTCCTTCATGTCCGCTGCTCCTCTCCACTGCTGCAACTCTTTTTGGAGGCCTCTGGAGTGAGAGGTTTGAACTCCTCTCATGGTGCAAGTCCCATATCAGGGAGAAGGTGCACTGGATACCTCCTTTTTTAGCTAAAGTTTCTCCCTTCCCTCTTTCCACAAGCTTCAATTTATACTTCAGATCCTTCCTGAGTCCAGGAGATCCAGTTCCCTCCTTCTTGTCTTCCTCAAGTTGTTCTATCCCAGTGCTTGGATGGTGTCTCCCAGGCAGTCTTTCTCTGCTGCTTACCACTACACTATGTTGATGCTCCAAAAACACCTGTCTTAACTTGTTTTGCATTTGTATAGCAGAATACCACCTATTGGATAAGTTACAATAAACAGATATTGATTGGTTCTGAGTTTGTAAGGCTTCAATGTCTGGGATGAAGCCATTGGCAGCTTTGCTTATTCTGACTGCAACGGAATGCCTTGAATACTATGCCCTTTAAGAGAATGTAAGAGGAGGTTGAGAATGTAAGTTAACAGACCAAAAATTGGAGAAAAAGAAGGGTTACGAGGATAGCCAACATTTTGGCCCTAGCCTTTAAGGTCAGTGAGGACTCAGGACATAAGAGAACCTGTGCTGTAACATCCTATAACTCAGAGCTTTCCCAAATTTTCTGTTCAAGGAGATTAAGGGACCTCAGAGGAAAAGGATAAACGAAGTATAGTGTGCCTAAGGAGAGTTACCTAGAGAGAGGATATTCTCTTAGGTTTTCACAGAGAGCAAACTGGTCAAGTAATGGCCATGACTCGTCCTGATGGCTGACACTGGCAACAGCTCTACAAAGCACTGTACATGGTTCCAAAGTTAATCCTGAGGGGATTTGACCCTGGAAGATACAAAAGATGAATGATCTATTATACAGGTTTGGCCTTGACTTGCCCTTGATCACCCAGCAGAAAAGCTTAATTACAAGGCATAGAACACAGAGCTAGATTAGTATGATGAGCTGTAAGAGGCTTATACCAACAGCCTCCAGCATTGCCAGTTTCACCCGCAACCCACAATATGCGCCTCTCATGGCCACGCCCCACAAGCCCTGCCCAGTCCTTTGGCCCCGCCCCTCAAGCCATGCACTTGATAGCCCCTTGATTTAGATGAGGCTTTGGGGGGACAACTAGATACAAACTATAACAGCAAGTCAGTGACAACAGACCCATAAGCCAATCACCATCCAGCACATGAGACTTTGGAGGCCATTTTGGGTGGTCCATAATAGGACCTGTCTGAAAGAGGTCCAAGAGTCCATGGTTCTCCTTCACAGGTGAGAACATGGCAAGAAGATGCTGTGGATTAATAAACAGGCTCTTGACAGATGCATACTTTGCTAGTGCCATCATTATGAATTTCCCAATTTTCAGAACTATGAGAAATAAATTTTGTGTATTTATGAGCTTCCCAACTTATGATATTTTGCTATAGCACTCCTAATAGAGTCAGTTACCTCAGGAATTCTCTTTTCTAGCCTTAAATGTATTGCTGATCTCCTAGGTCTGATGTCTTCATTATGTTACATTTAGACCCTCATCAATTTTCTGGATTTAGTCACTTGTCATAATTTGCTGAGGAAGAGTATAAAAAAGATAATCTTATTGAAACTGTGTCCAAAATTCCTTCACCCTGCCCTCAGCTCCCATTCATTTGGATAGGTATAGTTCCTGGGATGAAGCCCACTGTTTTCCTCAGAATGCTTGAAGCATTTTTCCATGTCTTTTAGAACTCCTCTGGAGGTGTCAAGGCCAATCTGATGTCATATCTCTTTGTACAACCTTTCCCCCTCTACTCTGAAGGCATTTAAAGGTTTGTTTTGTTGCCAGTGTTCTAAAGTGTCAGCTCACGCCTTGATACAGGCTCCTTCTGGAAACTCAAATCCTTCAACTGAATGAAATTTGTTTTTATCTTTTTAATGATGTTTTCTTCAAACTTTCCTTGTGCTCTTTTGCAAAGTTCCTACACTTTGAATGCTAGGTGTTCTGAGCTGACTATGCGAGTAATGTCTGTGTTTTTCTTTCTGTTTCACGTGTCTGCATCATTATATTTTCTGAAAATTCAGTCAAACTTGTCTTTCATGCTTTTTAAATTTTTATGTCATTTTTACTTATGACAGATCTTTTTTTGCTTCTTCTCAATACTTTTGTTATATAGGAAATCATGGTCTCTTTCCAATGATATATTGTCCTCTCACAGCTCAAAAAAAATCAAATATTTTCAGTGGTCTGGTGCCTGTATAATCTTGTTTCTCCCAAATTGTTTTAATTTTTGTGTACATCTTTTCTTATCTATTGTGTTCATGTTAGAGACTTCCTCCTGGCATCCATGACTAACGTAGTGCTCTTTATATGTGAAAGTGATAGCTACAAATGCCAATAGATGGCTCTAAGCTAGTGTGCAAGCAATGAGCAGTAGGGTTTCCTTTAGAGGGAATTAGCTTGGCTGAGGCTCTCTCATGTACACGACTATGCCACTCTCCACTGTGTCCTTTGTCCCCTTGCTTCGATGGCTTTCTCATCCACCTTCTCTCAGCTCCTGCCAGCACAAAATACAGGCAGTAGCCTCACTGCCCTAACAGCTTCCTGGATAGGTTTTTCAACAAATTTTCCTGTTTGTTATCAGCTGCTGCCTCCTCCCCACTTCCATGATGACACCAATTTCTAACCCTCCAGGGAGTTCTTCTGTGTGACTCCAGCTACTTCTCAGTTTTGTTTTTGATGGGTTTTTCACTTATTTCCCACACTCTCAGGTCTGCAAGTCAGTTATCTCTCATCCAGCTGGTACCCACCTTGCAAAATGTCTCTTGGTCCCATCTACTTTTCTCTTCATTCTTGTAAGTTAAAAAAAAATAAATCCCTTTCCTATTACTTTAAAGAAGTGTCAGAGAAAGGTGAATATAGACATGTGCAGCCAATCCAGTGCTTTGCCCAGAAGTGATCTGCAATGACTAGAGAAAACATTTTTGAGGGCCTGATACAAGTGGTGCACAGCTCCAAGGAGTTCTAGCAGTGTCACACTGCAGACCACTCCCCAGTACTTGGATACCAAGAGCCAGTTAAGCTCAACAGTCCAGGGAGCTCCAGACACCGCTTCCCAGTTTGAATCCTGACCCCAAACTCACTTTCAAGCCTCAGAAAGAAGACTCCCTGTTTCCAAAGACTTCCTCTTGCCCTGCTTCAAGATGACCAAGTGTGCACTGTCATAAGGGAAAGTCCCCGCTCTTCACCAGGAGTGTGATCTTGCCGTTGGATCCAGACGAAGCAGCTGCAGTACTCTGTACATGTTTCTCACTGGCCAGGTCCCAGATTCTATCATATCACATGCAGGACATCAAAATTGGTGTCTAGGTAATGCTGAGGTAATTCCATTCCAGAATACATTCACAGTCTTGTTGTTAGTATAACTGAAGGAAAACTGAAACCAGTGCTCCTCTTGTCATTGTCCCCTGGTTCAGTGTCCTATAAGCAGATATTCTGATGTATCTCAGCAAAATGAAGCAATTTTCATGAACAGTCTAAATCCATATGTTAAGTCCACACGTTAAAAAAAAAAACCTCGATTTTGTTCAGTTTTGTTAGGCATGTATTTTAGACTATTAAATGGATTATTCAGTTTCTCAGTCTGCACCTGAGTTGAGATTTATCATGAATTCTCAGTTCTCTGAAACACAGTGAGCGGGTACTATAGGCTAAATGCCAGACCAAGGCCCTGGTTTGAAAATAATGACGCTATCGGCTTGCCACTTATTGCATGAGCTATGGCTTGAGCACCGGGTGCCTATACCTTGCAAAGTCCTGCCAGGGCTGCTTTGGGTAACACTGGGAATTTATAGCCCTTTTCTGATCCTCTGCTTGGTCAAAGAGAGCAGTGCCACCATTCCTGAACAGTGCTGATCAAAGTAATGGTAAGTCGCTACTCGAGAATTCTGTTCTCTTGAAATTCAATAGTGAAGATGTGTTCTAGAAAGATAAATCACATGTGATTGCTGGCATCCAATTTTTTTTAACTTACAAACAGAATAACTCCATACGATTCACCACAATAGTGAAGGAAGCACCTACAGCCAGGAGGCTTCGTTTTGAAGCCTGGCTGTCCCACCCAGCAGCTCTCAGTTTCAGCTGGCCACTGAATACAGATCTGTGGGTGTTTTCAGATGAAGCCTGGTACGCCTACTGCATTGGATTATAGTGCAAATTAAATGAACAATGCAAGCTGCTGACTTCAATACAAGGCCACTGGATTAATTAACAGAAAACTTGTTCATTTATTGTTTATTTGATCTTCACGATAATCCTGTGATGCAGATACAGAGAACAATCTATTCTTGAATTTTAGAAAGAAGAAAATTGATGTTCGTAAACTCCAAATGCTTCACAGAGGAGCAAGGAAACAAATAGAACAGAGAGCTCTTGATTTTGGTCTGGTGAGTGCTTCTTTTCTTTCATATTATCCTTTTTTTGTGGTCAACAGAGCATTAGAAAAATAAAATCTATGGGAGTTAACGAAGCTCCAAGAATCCTAGTGCAATAAAACACATGACACCAAACAAAACATTCTTGAATCTTTTTTTTATGATGATGATGCAAAGATTGACAATGTGACTGATGCTCTACTATATTTTCATTTACTTAATCACTATTGTAGTTTTTGAGGGAGATAATACATCTCCACTAATGAAGTACTAAGGCTGGGGTGCAGACCGAGACTGGGCATAGTGATGCTTGCCTGTAATCCTAGCACTGGGGAGGCTGAAATCAGGAGGATCACTATGAGACCAGGTTGCAAAGTGAGACCTTATACCAAATAAATTTTAAAAAATAATAAACTGGGGCACAGAGTGATTTGGTAAGTAACCAAAAGTTGCACTTTCTCCGATTTGCATATATCCTCATGGTAATCATACTGAGTCAATTTTCATTGAATGGAAAATGGACCCAAATTTTCTGTTCAAAATCTAATGGGAACATAAAGGTATGGCTTGAAATTGGATGTTCTCTGAAGGTCATACAGATATAATTTAATAGAGAAGAATTCAGGAAGCCTGGCTTTCCCTGGTTTGGCTCTATAACCCTGGGCTTATCACTTAACGATTCTGAGCTTTTATCTTTCTTTATACAATACAAACTTACCTTCTTTCAGAGGAGGGCCCATCATTTAGAAGGTCATATTACTCTACCAAATGCACTCTGCTGTCTACCAGAGAGTTACTGTTGGACAGTCTGGGCTCCTGTAGGAGGGCACTGTGTGCCTGGAGCCCACTGCCAGTAGCTCTTGGAAGAAACAGGTGGAGTTGGTCAGTGTTAAGCACTGACACAGAAAAAGTTAGGGAAGGAGTCTAAGTAAATGTTCCTCCTATAACCTTTGAGGAATGATTAATGGAGTCCAAGAAAGACAATCCCAAGTAGAAGTCCCCATCAGTTTACAGCCCCAGAGATGGGTCTGTTCCCAAACACTTGGATGGACACACACACACACACACACACACACACACACACATCTACCTCAGGTTTTCAGGGAGCATCCTGCCTCAGGTTCAAACTGGAGGACCTCCGGTGAGTTTTATTGGAGTGAGAGGGCATATTGGTGTAACTGGGGCTTGAGCAACACATTCCCTTGGCATCTGGGCCTTTCCTGGATGCTGGAACCATGCAGTTGTGCTCTAGAAAGAAAACTCCAAACGTCCCACATAAGCAACCCATCATGCTTGTCCTTTGATGTTTTCTATATCTCAGAAGAACTGGATCTACTAACACAGGTGTCTTATCTTTCCTTGGTATCCACTTCTTGATAGGGCTTATTTGGCAGCTGGCACCTTGCGAACTGATCATATCTCTCCATGTGCTCCTGCATTGCCTTCTCCTTTCTTTCTAGCATTCCTCGACTGACTGCTCCTGCTCATAGCCCAGCCTGTCATCATAGGCATGGCCCTCTCACAAACTGTGGTGGTCTCTTTCCTGCTTCTATCTGCAACCGCACAACTCTGCATGGGCACTCTCCTCCTATAGGCACAGCATCCTGGTCACAGACTATGCTACTTCTTACAACCCATGAGGCAGTGAACAAGGCAAAAGTTCAATCCCCAGTTGTGGCTCTGGAGATTGAGAGGGTGTCACCTGACTTCTGCCACTTCCTTGGCAGTGCTAAGGTGGCACTGCCCCATGTTATACCTCTTTGTCCCAAAATCTTAATCCTGGGAAAGGGTGAATATCAGCAGAGGTTCTGATCACATTAACGTGACCTTACACTCTCTTGGACAAAGTTACTACAAGCATAGGTAGATTGAACTTTTTCCTAATTCTTTGTGCTGTTTATTGTGGTTGATGTGAGGCCAGTGAATATTCATATTTCTCCTTTAGGATCTGCCAGTTCTCTGATTATTGCCAAATGTCTTTTCTTTCAGTTTGGTTCAGAGTTTTGTAGTCCTTCTAATGATGGTTGATGTTAATCAAAATAAACCAAAAGCACTGTGAGCTCCTGAAATGATTTATGAATCACTCAAGAAAAAGAAAGTACATTCTGACCCATTTAAGAGAAAAAAGCTGTTATTCTTTGGTTCATTCATTTAATACACACCTACTGTGTGCACAGCATGTGGTGTAACCCACGGGGCTGACAAGAGATATTATCTGTCACAAATAGCACTAAGACAAACTTGTGGTGATAATAGCTTACAGGGGAAAGTCATTCCCCAAGAAATGTGGAGTTCAGGAACATGGGATTTAATGGGGCTATCACAGTGGTAGAATGCTTGCCTAGTAAGCTGGGAGCCCTGGGTTCATTTCTCAGCACCAAAAACAAAAAGATAAACCTCAATTAAGAATGCATGATTTCAGAAGATGAAGATACCTATAAAACTGGAGGCATGCAGAAGAAAGACACAAGGGTTTCTCAAGGAGGAGAAACTTGACCTGAGTCTCTAAGGGTAGATGACACTGAAATATGTCGAAACAGAGTAGAAAAGCATGCTATGTGGGAGACAGTCAGCTGGAGAAAGGTCGGGACATTGGCAGAGAAGAGTGCTGCGGCAAGCGAATAGAGGTAAAATCGTGTGTTGAGGTTGATCATGAATAGCCTGGAGTGCCAGCTATATCCAGCAGGTATGGGTAGGTTTTGAAAGTTTTGAATTAAGGAAAAATTAATAACTCTTCAACTCAGAGAGAAGTTGGGGAGTGAGGAGAGATAGAAAGATCTAAAGCTCTGACTGACCCACAAAAGACGAATTCATGAGAAATGGATTGTATGTCAATAGCCAGTTAATCGGAATACTGGAAACTAAAAAACACATGTCCCTAGCTACTCTAGATAAAGGGAAATTTGCTCTAATTGGTGAAGTGGGGGTAGTGAAAGGTTACATGTCCTGCAAGATGACATCTTTCAGTGAGCTGGAGACATGTGTCTAAGTATCACAATGAATTACGCTCTGAGTTATAAACACCTTCACCTTTCACATACAGTTTTATCTAAAACAATTATTTGGTCACCAGATGTGAAAAGATGACATTTCATTAAGCAGGAGAGAATTAGCATGCTAAGTAAGGTACAAGAACCCAGGAAAAAGCCCTGTGACAATTACAATTCAGATTGTGTTTAGCTATTGTTGTTGTCATCAAGAACATCTTAAACAGCTCCAAGAAGGGAAGAGCATGCCGGGATGCAGCTGCAGCTGTCTCTAGTTTAACTCTTGGATTTCTCTATCTAGCTATAGGTTGAAAAAATTTGGAGGAATTATAATATTTCAAATAAATATCACATGTGACTGCATAATGATGTCATAGGATACTGTTTTTTAAAATAACTTAGTACTTTGTATTTATTATATTTAGATTAGCACTTCTGATGATTGCCTGTTTTGTTTTTTTGGGTTTTTTTTTTTCCACTTTCATCTCATCCCTCTTCAGCTCTGCATGTTTCTGTCTCTGCCAGAACAATTTTCAACATTAGACCCTGAGGTGCCAATTCACTCTCCCTTTCAAAAGTGGATTCCCTGACTAACTAGTTAATCTCCTGCTCTCTCATTACTTTCTCCCTTAATGACGATAGCTAGTAACGTTCTCCGGAGACGTCCTACCAACGTTGATATTTCTTCCAAATTAGAAGAGTAGGCAACTCTCCAGATCTAAAGAATACATTTATTTTAAGGTACAGTGGAGAGAACACACAGAAACTGAAGTGTGCTTAATGAGAGCCTCAGTAACTTGCAGAAATCTGGTTTGTGGAGAAAGCCTCAGCTCTGTGCTAATGTGAGCTCTGGCCTTTCTCCTCCAGTGCTGTTTCAGCCTTTCCTCTGGTCCTTGTGTGTTAGGGCACAGATTTCTGTATCTTTCTCATGTAGTCTGTCTTGGATCTCTCTCTCTCTCTCTCTCTCTCTCTCTCTCTCTCTCTCTGTTCTCCTTCTTCTCCCTCTTCTCTCTCTCTTTTATATCAACAATATGTATATCATCATCCCTTTGCCTTTCTACTGTCATAGTCTTTTATTTTCTTTTGGTACAGGGTCTCACTAAGCAGCTCACACTCATAATGATCACCCTGTCTCAGCCTCGCCAGCACTAGGATTACAGGCATACACCACCATGCCTGGTTTCGGTAGCCATCATGACAGGTCCAGGGTTCTGGGGCTGGAACAGCATGTGGTGCTAGGGATCGAACCTGGGTCTTAGCATTTCCCAGGAAGGCACTTAGACCACTGAGCTATCTACCGAGCTCTCTATTGTCTTTAAACTCCTGGGTGCTTCTTTGTCTCCGCTGGTCAGGAGCTTTGATCTTAGTGACTCTGATCAAGAACTCAGTTTCCAAGGATTATGAATTCCCTAGTCTTAATTCACTATGAACACTGTGAAATGAATTCTAAAAGAACAGTCAGGGGATTGGTCCTATCATTGTCAGGTGCTACATGACCCTCTTAAGAGCTTAGCCACTTTCTTATCAACCCCACAAGATATTTAAACTCATG
>PVKN010010519.1:0-22543 GCA_004027915.1 Capromys pilorides
TATTCATAATGTTTGCATTATCTGTGAACGCTCCATCCTCTCTATTTAAGGAATTCTTCCTATCCTTTGAGGTAGATTTCAAATATCTCCTCCTTTAATAAAATATCTCACCCATAATAGTTCTCCAATAAATACGTGCTCTGTGATGAATTATCTTATTATTCCTGCCAGCATCAATGATTATTACTTTTTCAAACTACAACTTAAATTTGTTTCTCCCAAGTCATTCTAATTCTTTCTATTAGTTTTGGGGTATTACCATTTAAGTGTGATCTGTCTAGCCAGGAGATAGCGTCTTTCCATGATTTTACACTATGATTATTTGCCTCTGTTCTCCATAATCCAGTGAGTCTATTTTTTTTTTTCAGTTGTAACCTTTTCCTTTGAAATTTTCCTGGTAGCTATTTTTTTTCATTTTTCTTTTACTCAATGTCCTTAGTTTCAACCTTAGCATGTAGTGCAGTTACTTCCATCTTGGAATTTTTCTTTTCATTTCTAACATTTTCATTTATTTATTTATTTATTTGGCACAGGGTCTCACTACACAGCTCAGACTTGTAGTGATCCTCTTGTTTTCATCTTTCCCAGTGCTGAGATTCTAGGCATGTGCCACCATGCCCAAACTTGGTGGCCAGCTCAGTGTGCTTGGGGGCGCAAGGCTGACACAACATGTGGTTCCAGGGATCTAATCCTGGTCCCTGCACTTGTCTAACCAGGTGCTTAGTTCACTAAGCTGTCTCATTGTCCTTCTTTCCATTGTTTCTTCAGAAGTTACTTTAAGGTGTTTTTATTCAAGTCACTTGCTTCTCGGCAGTCAGTCATGAGTCTGACCTATATAAGTGAGAGTACATGGAGGCAGCATCTCTCCCCACTCTCAACTTGCAACCATCCCTGCCAAATGGTTGGCAGCTGATGGGCCTAATGCAGCTTTTCCTTTGAAAGGCTACTGTTGACTTTTGCAAATGCATAGGCCAAGTGTTCCCAGGGGCCTGTCCCCTCCTGTAGAGCTCATGCTAATAAAGCCAAGATGAATGCTCATCCTCAGAGGAACCACATAAGAGCTCAGAGCCTAGGGCAAAATATGAGCTCAGCTGTGTCCCAGGCCCATTGCCATGCAGCTGTTCCCCTTTGGCAGCTTGACTCCTCTGGTACAACCTGTCAAACCCTCTGACCACCCAGGTTTCTCAATAATTTGATGAAATCATTTTTGATTGTAAGTTGTCTTTTTGTTTGTTATGCCTCTTTGTGTTGCTCATCGGTGTCTGGTTTGCCCTCTTTTGCTCCATCACAGAGGCTCAGAGCTCTTCTGACCTGACCTCTCATCTGGAGCACTGTGCTCCTTTCTTCAGATAGCTGAGCTACAGCTTCATTCTGCTTTCTGAGGATATGGCTTGTTCTTATGTTTACTCCTCACTTGATCCCATAAGTCCTACGTGATTCCTTGAACAGGAAAGGGTTTCAGTGACAGCATAGGGCCTCAACCCAAATTAACCAAATGACTGCGTATTGTGTACTTACTTGTATATAAAGTGCTGTTTAACTTGCATCAATTATATAAAAATGAATATTATAAATACTTTCTTTCAAAGAGCTTATCATTTATTTGTTTATTTTAAAATGTGTTTGGTACAGAGTTTTGCTACCCAGCTCGGACTTGTAGTGATCCTCCTATTTTCAGCCTTCCCAGCTCTAAGATCACAGGTGTGCACACCATGCACAGTCTCAGTAGCTGGCTCAGTGCCCCCAGAGGCAGAGCCAGTGAGGCATGTGATGCTGGGGATCAAACCCCATTCCCTGTGCCGGCACTTAGTCTGTTGAGCTATCTTGCCAGCCTGAGCTTACAACTTAAGGAGACTTTACAAGTTCTAATTTATTTACAAACTTCCTAACCTGTTAAGTTCCTGAGATTCATAGTGGGGGAAGGCCAGTGGATGTGTGCACATATGTGTACACAAAGTAGTGAAGATCAGGGCCATTTGCTTGGAGGCGGTGCCATGCAGAATGATTTGGAGGCAGATAGAGCCATAACCAAGGTAATACACATTTGGAGGAAGAGGCAAGTCACCCTTCACCAAATTTGAAGTAGTGTTTCAAAATATGGTGCTGTATCTGTGACTGTCTTACTCCTAGAATCTTAAGTGTCTCCCTTACTAAATACAGTTATGATCTATAGTCTTTGAGCCATACAAACAAAAATCTGACATAACTTCCAAATGCCTTTATAATGAAAAAAAATTATTCAGTGACACTTCTTAAATCATGGGAAGTGAGACTAGCCAATACCATTACAATAGGCACAGTGTCTATGACCATGGGATTCATAGCATGCATATGTACATGCATTGGGGGGCACTAAGGTCAATTCCAAACACAAGGTGGGTGGTGGAGACCTTATAGTTAAGGAGCAGGATGGTAAGTTAGTAAGAGATACTAGCAGGGGAAGGAGAATTCTGGCTAAAACTACCTAAAGTAATTCTTACTTAAGAGGCCACAGTGATCAGGCAGTACCTGGGCAATGATGGAGGAAGAGCTATCACAGAATCAAAGATGGTTAGCTAATAAACATGACCTGATATTTAGGATATAGAGTTCTTGTTAAATCCACATAGGAGAGTTCGTTTAAAACTAGATTTTGTAAGAAAATATACAAACAGATCTAGGAGAAGGCTTAGGAACCTAATTAAAGTTTGGACAAGCAAAGCATCTTTATTACTGGCAGGGAAGGTGTCAGCTTTCAGTACAAATCCCTGCACTATCAGTGTCATATTAGGAACTAAAAGGCCTGCTGATGCATGAGCTTATACTTCAGCAGGCTTCAATAGGAAGTGGCAGGAAGTCTGAGGACGGAATGGCAGAATCCAAGATGCTTTGGAGAAATAATTAGAACATTACTAACCACTTCACTAATACTTATGAGGAAGTTATTGCAATGACCTAAATGAGGAATGATAATAAATTTAAGAGCTGAACCAGATGTCTGCTTCATAGAACAAAACAAGCTATTTGATGTGGGACTTCAGGGATAACTGAATTTGCAGCGATGCTCAGGCTTTGAATCTACTGGCCAGGTACACAGTGGTCCAATAAACAGACTTGGGAAAATCAGAACAGAACAAGGTTTCAGGGAAGAGTGAATCGTTCCATCTTTGTGTTTGTATAGCCCAGAGGGACGGGAATGACTGGGATGGGGCCAACAGACTTCTTAATAAACATGAGTAGCACTACCTGAAAACTACTTTTTGAAGGTCTCTGAAACACATTGATTCTTATCTACACTGATGACACACATTCACCCCCTTGGTAGTTTTATTTACCCCCACCCTCTCTTTCTTTCTCCCTATTTGTTAAGCATTGAAAAGTAAGTGGACCTCATTGCAGTTCAGGTCATAATGTTTTGCCAACTGAACTTAGCATTTTGAAGGAGGGAGACTCTGAGCTTTTAAATAAAATATTAGGTAATGGATGTGCCAGGAATAAACTAAAAAAGATGCGAGCTTTTCTTGCTGATGTCACTTTTATTCCCCAGTGTCTCACACTGAAGGAGACCACAGGCAGCGAGGCACCACACGCTGGATCCAGAATTGCTAAAGTAAGTTTTCTCCTCTGGTGCAGTCCCAGAGGACGCACAGAATCCGGCGGAGCTGTTCAGCGCTTCATATTCTTCCCCTAAGTCAATTAAATCGGGAGCACATTTCCTCAACCAGGCCGCCACACAAGCCTGCTGTACCTTTTTGGCAAGCCGTGTTTGAAAAGGAACTTGTAGACCCACTCAGAACCGGCCTCCCCCAGCCATCTGTGGCGGAGGCAGGACCCCGGGTGGGACGGGTGGGACCGCTGAGGGTCCAGTCTCATCCACTCCGAGGCCACATCAGTCCAAAGAGACTTCTGCCCGCGTTTTTTCCTCTCTTTTGCTCAGTAGTTTGATGTAATTCTTTCCTATTGGATATTTGCATGGAGAGAGCAACTCACCCTGTCTCCTCCCCAACTTCGAAAAGCCGGTGTGAGGCTAAATGAATACAAATCGGAAAGCGTTGGGAAGATACAGTGGGGAAGCTTGCTGGGGCTCTATGCACCTATACAAATGCCAGCTTAATTAGAAAATCAATCTTGCTGTCCAGCTGATTGATTGCAGTCATCGGCTGGAGGTGGGGAAGAGAGCCGAGTCATGACGAGATAATTTTTTCCTATTACTAAAAGGAGGCCTAATGTACATCTCTAAGCAGTTCAGCGTGAAGAACTTGTTAAAAGCACACCACCTTTTCCCTCTTGTTAATTGAATCTTTGGGGGAAGGGAGCAGAATAACAGCACGTGGCATTTTTTAACCTATTTTTTTCCCCTTCTAAAGACACCTAAGTCCTGAGATGTGATTTAATAACCATCTTTAAAGGAATGGGGATGCTTTATCGAGGAGGAAGTGGGCCTGCCTGCTGCGCAAGAGTAGACTGGGGTTGGTGCAGGAAAGAATCTGCAAGTTGCATTTACACCTGTGAGCCTAAAGCCCGGGTTGCTCCTCTGACCAGCTCTGCTCGTCACAGCTCCATGGATGGGGCTTTGCCCTCCAACCTCTGCACTTTCCGGACAGCATTTGGCTTCTTTTAAGAAAGCTACTTGGGCAGCTGCCTGCTCTTGGCCTCTCTTTCCCTCCTCGCAGGGCTCTGCAGCATCGTCTGAGCTGCGCACACTGACCCCCTTCCGGCAGACGCGTCCTCTATTCCCAGCACAGCTCTTGATGGATCTGCATTCTTGCTTCTGCTCTGCACCTGTCTCCCCTCAGTCTTGAAAATGCAAAACAAAAAGCACTTGTGCTTTAACTACGGAGTTCCCCGACTGCCTCTCTGTCCCTTTAACCTTTTTTTTTTCTTTTCGCAGACCTGCAATGTGTTCTTGCAGCAGTTGCTCTCCTCCACTAAGAATGATTTCCAGTGATTGTTCTTTCTGGAACAACAACAACAGCAACAGCAACAGCAACAACAACAACAACATTCATAAAATGGCCACTGCAGGCTGGCCAGATAGCTCAGAGGACTAAAGCATCTGCTTAGGTACGCGCAGAGACCAGAGTTTAATCCCCTGTGTGCTGTGCTGGTCCCGCCCTGAGGGAGCACTGGGACAGCAAATGAGACTGGGGATGGTGGTACATGCCAATAATCCTAGCGCTTGGGAGGCTGAAAACAGGAGGATCACTATGAGTCTGTGTTGTGAAACCTTGATGCAAATAAATAAATAAATAAATAAATAAATAAATAAATAAATAAATAAATGTTTGCTGCATCTATGTTTGGGAGGAATTTAGAAATCTTCCTGGCTTTAAGAAGACCAAGAGAAGCTGTCCAGATCTGAGGGTTCCTGGAAAAATCTTTTCCCATTGGTTAGAGCTCTTTCCTCAGGTTTCTTCCTGCCTCCCCTGTCCCAAAATCTCAATTATTCCCTCTGTTTTCAGCTCTTCCCCACCTCATGCTGGTCCTTACTCTTGAACTGGAAAAATTTCTCCCTGCTTTCAGGGAATTTTTGCTACCCAACATTCCACATATTGGCACTCATAGATTACATTTGTAATGTTTAATCATTTCTAAAAAGCCCAGAGCCAAGAACAAACTTATTAGCAAAATGGAACCTGCATTTGTTAGGCTGCGCTTACCATGTACTTCATTTTTATGAGAAGTGTAGAGAGGTTGGCTTATTAATATCAAGACAGATTGTTAGGCATGATTGTCAAAGACCCTAAGAATTATGAAATTGTAAAGACAGTTTGAAGCCCTCATTTTCAGTATTCAGTTCAGCTTAATGAATTTATTTATTATATGATGCAATATCTATTGAAATAAATTTTTAGAAACTGACCCAGAGAGAAGATGCCAGCATTCAAAGATCATAGGAAAAAAGAAAATCTAAACAGAGGGTGGGTCTTCTCTAAAATTATGCGTCAAGAAACCTCTGATTCTTAAGAGAAATACAATTTTTATTTTAAATCAGTGTTTTATTTTAAGCTATGTAGTTCAGACTGACCTTGAACTCACTATGTAGTCCAGCCTGGACTTGAACTTGAGGCAATCCTTCTGCCTCAGCCTCCTAAATGCTAGAATTATAGACCTGAGCCACCACATCTGTTCAAGAGGCACATTTTTGTAAGGGGTTCATATTTGAGGCACCCACGTTTTCTCCGCTCAGTGATCCTCCAGGCAAGGAGCTAAAAGTCAATGAACTACTAATATAGAAAACAGAATGGAGAATGACTAACTCCTGAGATCCTGAGACACATCTGGGTATATATGTGTGTGTTTAAAGAAAAGGGCTTAGGAGAACAATAAAGTTTTATTGTAAATATTCTGTACATCATGGACTTTTGTCACTTACTAGGAGCATAGCTCACATATTTTGGAGCATAGCTCATGTATAATTATTATGACTATATTTTCTAACCTAAAAGCCATGCTACACAATTGTTAAATATGGAGATGAAGGATCACAGGACATCAATCCCTCCCTCAAGATCACAGTAATAATTTAGGGTTAATCCAGAAGATAATTTCATTCAGAAGCTTATATTTTTACCTAAGTACAGTAACCTTGTACAGTTATGAAGAGAAATGTTCTCATGGGGGAAAATAAACATGATATTTGAATTTGACCTTGTCTTGAAAATTATGTTGTCTGTGGCTTTATGTATAATAGCCAATTGTTAAGCAATAAATAAGGAATAAGCTGAGAACTGATTATGGTCTGGCCTCCCTTTGCTCACAGGTCTGTTAAAGTTTATGACATATTATTCAGAGCTGTTTCTCACTTAAGTAGTGAAATCTAAATCCTGAGATATTTAGTTACAGATTTATGACACAGCAATATTTTCGAATGCTCCAATATTTAGAAGGGTTTCACACTTTACCAGTATGTCCTTAAACACAAAGAATATCATAGAAAGACTTAGTCTTAAACTGCTCCCTTACCCTTTCTGTTTCGTTTTTGGAGGAGACATTTGGAGTTCACACACACAGTGTCATCCATGACCTTGTGAATATTCTTAAGCTAAAACAGTAATATTTTTGGGGGTGAAGTTTGGGAAAAATTGTCTTTTAGAGACCAAAGTGATTATTTTCAGAATTCTTAGCAACAATTATAGAATCTGTTGCCTGAGAAAGAGATTCCAATCCTGTTTAGAAAATATTCATTAATGTTTCTTAAATGCATAGACAATTTTTTGGTTCATCTGGAATTTTCTCCATTGATGATTTTCTGCTTATTTGTAAGGTCATTCCAGATAACACTAGCAAATCAAAAAATCAGGTAATGTCTTAACTGCTTTGTTTCGTTGCTAAGACAAAATACTCAACACCCAAAGTAAAAAGAAGGAAGGCTTATTGTAGCTCACGGTTTATAGGATATTAGTCCATGGCTAACTGTGTCCATGGCAATACAGCATAGCAGAGGGCCATGGCAGAGCACACAGGAAGCAGCAGATAAGCAGCAGCAGTGGCAGCAATGAGCAACAGGCCGCAAGCAGTGACCCCCTTTCACCCTTATGTTTTATCCAGGCTACATGATCATAGTAGCACTCACCTGCAGGGTGGGCATCCTTAATGCTACCCAGACCTATGCCAAACCAATCAGTGGACTAATTTACTAATCACACTCTCTCAATCCCAGCATCATATGTTCTAGTTCTGGACACCCAAAATGCTCCACCTCTGATTACGGGAGGCTTTGGGGAACCTTAAGGCTTAAGCCATGATGGTTAACATACTATTTAAGAATTCTATCTGTGTAAAAGCATAGATGGCATCAGGTTGAAGAAGCAGACTACTCTCAAGGAATAAAATGCAGGCTAAATATTCCCACAGTCCCTTTAATCTCATTGTCAACTCAGTCTCTATTTACTTTGTCAATTCCTTTGACGGTTCCGTCTTGTAACATGAAAAAAATCACAAGTCCCATGGAAGTGCCATGTGCTGTGAAACTGCTATAGGTGGCCACTTGCGGGTTTATTTTCCCAGTGACACTTTCCCACTCCCAGTGAGTGTGGAAAGAGAGGCACCACTGTCTCCATTTCATAGAAAGGTAAACAGGTAGAGATGTTGAAGACAAATCCAGCATCAGATAGCCAGTGTCAATGAGATTTGACTCTAAGGTAGCTTCATTTCAAAGCCTGGCCTCTGTTACTTGTCATAATAGCAATCTATGTTTCATGAATATTTGTAGGTTATTTATTTATTTATTTATTTATTTATTTGGTGCTAGTCTCTTTTTTGGAAAAGTAACTCTGGGGACTAGTGATATAGTTCAGCAGCACAGTGTTTACCTGGCAAATGCAAAGTCATGAGTTCAATTCCCAGTACCAAAAGAAAGAAAGAAAAAAAGAAAGAAAGAAAGAAAGCAGAAAGAAAAAAAGAAAGAAAGAAAGAAAGAAAGAAAAAAGAGAAAAAGAAAAGCAACTCTATATGATTTGTGATGAGAGAATAGGCAAGGTAAGACGGAATCATTTATAGGCTCAACTAAATATTTCATAAATAGCTACAACTGACAGATTTCACTGTGGACAGATGGCAATCTTGGCTGAGATTAGCTTGATTCCTCGAAGGTAATTCTGTGCTATGGCTCTGGTCTCTCCTACACACACTTGGGCTGGCTCACTGTGGGGTGGGGTGGGAGGACTTCTCTGGCTTAATGTGAATCTTAATTTCTCACAGTTGCAGAACTGAAATGACAGGAAAAGTAATATGTGTTGTATATTTTTCTTTAAAAAATACTGCCACAAAGGGACTTGGAATGTAGGTTGACAGGAAATACGCTTGCAACTCCTATTTTCTTTCAGAAATTATTGATACTTGGGGCCAGTGCAGACCCAACTTATTTTGAGATCAGATACATAGAATTATATTTTAAACTTTAATTAGATGCATTTTCCCATCTGAAACACTCCAAATCTATTTCACCAAACACCTTTTCATTTTGTATTCTTATTTATTTAAAGGAAATAAAATTCATGTGTTTCACATCTATTTATATTTATCAAAATATTATTTCACAATAGATATTTCATGTCCTCTAGAAGATTTTGGAGGTGATTTTGATAAGATTTAATTCTTATATATGGGAAGTACTACTATATCTGGAGAGAAGTACAGCTCTCTTAGGGCCTTAGGTCGCTTCAAAGCTCCACCAAAAATGGTTATGGAAAGTTGAGCCTGGAAATGTAGTTTTGCATAATTCACAGCTCTCTAAAATTACCAGTAGAGATTGCTGGTTAGGGGTTTTTGGACTCCCAAAGCAGCTTAGTTTAATTTCTACTGTGCAGCCACAAACAGGGGGATTGATGGTAAACTATTCTATTTACCAAAGTGTGCAATATCTTTTAAACACTGTAAATTCCGAATACATAGTGGAACCTTCAAGTTTGGCAGCATAAAAATTCAAAGCAATCTGACAAACTGATAATGTTGACAGCAGATATGTCAGTGTGTATAGTGAGCTTTTGAAAAAGGTTTTAATATATGAGAATACATATTCTAGTAATAACGTCAGTATCTCATTTGAAAAATAGATACAAGACACACATAACACACACTCAAACATGTAGAATAGACTAATGTGTGAAATATATATATATATATATATATATATGTTTTATTTTATTTTTTTATTTTTTGTGTATTTTAGGGCAGGGGCCCCAGAGTCTACAGGGTCTTACTACATAGATCAGACTTTGTAGTGATCCGCCTGTGTTCTCCTCCCAAGCGCTGGGATTTCAGGTGTACACCACCACACCAACTCAATTGCCCCTCAGCACACCTAGGGAGTGGGGCCAGCACGACACACCGGTGATTGAGCCCAGGCTTCTGCGTCTGCCTGCGCAAGTGCTTTAATCTGCTGAGCTATTTGGCTGGCCCCTATTCAGTTTTATAAATAGCCAAGTGAACAAAAGTGAAGATAAAATATAAGTAATCAGATATAATTTTTAAACTAGAAGATTGAAAACCCAATCATAGTATTTTGACATTTAATATAACTTTTATATAACTTACAATAAATTTATAAATAAAATACAAGAAATAGTGCTTATTGTGATAAAATTATTTGAATGCCCAGTAGATGAAAGTAACAAATCCATTAAAAACTGAAATGGTGACTCTGGGGCTGTGCAATAACTCTCAGTAGCCCATCTTTCCCACTCTACATTCTTCTGGCTGTAGCATAACCAGCTTAGAAAAATAATCTCTGTTTGGAATTTGCTATACTTTTTATGTGGTAATCCAAAAGATATCATATCATATCATATCATATCATGATATCAAAAGATATCATTTAAAATGATAATCCAAAAAATAAAAAAAAGAATTCACTTATTTTGTTGGTTTAAAATCTGCGCTTAATTACTAGCAGAAGAATTTTCTGATTTCTGAATAGAACCTGGTTGGGAAAACTTTAAGAAAAGGGAAAGTGGTTTTTTTAATAAGCCAGTTATCTCCAAAACAACATCTTTTCAGAAGGCATGTTCCCCCAGGAGGTTAGACTTGATTGGCTTAGTTTATCTACCTCATTAGGTAGGAGGGAGTTTGGATGCAAAGCTAAAGAGGATGTCGTTGAGGACTTGGAAACCTATTACAAACATAACCTAATCTGGAGAGATGTGTGCACTGAACGCGGGCCTGGGGTGGCACTTCAGCTCTCCACTTAGCACGTGGGAAGGCTTGTGCATTCATGTCATGGCCTTTGCTTTTCTACTTCAAAGTGCTCCTGTGAGGCAACTCTGTAACAATTTATGCGTATTGTTATTTTGTCATACAATGTATAGATGATGACATTGAAACTGAATACCCACCTTATCTGAAATTGGTGGACTGAATTGAAGTTTTATGGTCCATACTACTTAATAGCCACTGAAATGCCCACTTTGAGCCTTCACATTTGTCCCCTAAAGTTTTAGTTTAAGCTTAAGAAACTTGAATGCTGTACAGTTCTTTGGCTTGCTTCTAGCTGCAGCCTTCAATTGTACAGGAATCTTAATCCTAATGGATAAATGCTTCTAAAAATATTTTATCACCCATATTTTTACAGTGAATATAAATATTTATTTATAAAAAGTAATGAAACATCTTTTTATGAGCCACACACCTGTTTATAACCCCATCACATCTGTGTATGTGTACATTTGAAAATAAATCAACCAAACAAACTATAATATTGCTGAAGAAAGCTGCATTAGCTTTGTTATAGTATGTTAGCAGTCTTGAACAATTAGAAGTGAAAACTATCCCAAATCAGGATATGGCAGACCCAAGGGGTCAGACTCGAGCTCCAGGTGGGCAGGGAGGACAGGGAGCCCTCGTAGGAAGGGGGTTCTCCATGGCTGAAGCATCGTACTTGAGTCACAAAAGCTGCGTGGTGAGCTCTCAAGATCCACGCCGCATTCTTGAGATGGCTTGGCAAAGAGAACCTGAAAATAAAATAGTTCAGATTCATGAAATGATAGAGACATTAGCAGAACTTTCATATCTTTCCTTACCAGCTGACTGGAAGAAATGAAGGTCAGGCACTCTCATGGCGACTGTTGCAGGTCAGATGTGGCGGGAAAACAAGGACCTTTTGGTCACTGTAAAAATAAAGCTCAGGCTTCATAAAGACTTCTTTTCTTGTCGTTATTGTTGTTCTTGTTGGATCATTTTCATTTATAACTTGAAAGTTATAATAAATAAATTGTGTTATTTTCTGAATACTAAATTTTATGTCAAAAAACTTCAAGCAGGGAAGTGTTTACTTATTAATTTTTTTAAAAGTATTTGATACAGGTTCTATAGGATCAGACTCACAGTGATTCTCCTGTTTTCAGCCTCCCAGATGCTGGGATTATAGGTGCATGCCACCATGCCTAGTCTCAATTGCTAACTCAATGTGCCCTGGGGGTGGGGCCAGGACCAGCAAGGCTTGCAGGGGATTGAACCCCATTGCTGTGCTCTGCCTAAGCAAGCGTTGGAAGTGTTTGTTTTATTGTACCTTAAAAACATAAAATGAGTGTTCACTGGGTAAAGGACAATATGTTTGTCCATTATAAAATTCATGAGCATCCTGAATAATCCAGTCCAGAGAAAATTGCATTGGGGCTAGGCAAGAGGAGCTTCTGTGGAGGAAGGTGAGGCAGGCAGCTGTGGGTAGGGATGACCTGGCAGAAGGCAGAGGGTGGCCATGGTGGGAAAGGCCTCAGGCATGCTGTGTGTGTGGATAGGGAGGTGGGCCATGAGGAAGGGGTGGGTATGCTTGGGCAGTTGACTCAATATGGTAAATATGCTGAGGACAGCCAGAGATGCATTCCATATGGTTTAGAAAAGGAATTATAAATTTGGAAAAGGAGAAAAATAGAATGAACCCAAATGATATAATCTCTGAATTGGAGGTGTTGGGGGAATACATACATAGGTCAGTAGACACAGGCATAGAATAATAAATATAGAAGTGAATGTCTGTTTATATGTATGTATATCACATACAAGTGGTTTGTCCTTTATTTCTATACTTTCTGAATCTGTGGATTCAACCAATGAAAGTAGAAAATATCTTTAAAAATTGTATCAGTATTGAGCCTATATAGATTTTCACCTTTTCCTTATTGCCTAGATAGCAAAGTGTAACAGCAGTTTAACTAGCATTTTCATTGGTAAGTATTATAATTAATCCAGAAATGATTTAAAATGTAAGATAGGATCTACATAGGTTATGTCCAAAAACAATGCCATATTATACAAAGGAATCAAGCAGCCACAGATTTTGGTATCCACAGGGGTCCTGGCTCCAATCCTCCAAAGATACCCATAGATGACTGAATTTTCTGGCTTAGGCCAACAAAAATATAGAGTAGTAACACTACAATTACAACAATCACAATTAGAGGCAAATCTTCATTCATAAATATTATTCCATAATAAAATCCATCATGGATCCTTGAATAAATAGCTGATGCCAGAGGTGGATGAGGAAAAATACAAGAGAAACGTAGAAAAACTTAGCATTCCAGAACGTGAGGAAGGACTCAAAGAATAATGCAAGCACAGTAGAAAGGTACAGGAGTGTCTCTGAAGGAGCTCACACAAATCTAATACAATCTGTGTTTCAAAACACACGTTAAATGGGATGGGGATTTAGCTCAGTGGCATAAGTGACTGCCTGGCTAAGTGCAAGGTCCTGAGTTCAATCCCCCATACAAAAAAGAGAGCATATTAATAAAACATTATAATTCTTTGAATAAAATAGGATTTGTGAGTCCACATATAAATCAATGGATAAATAATGAGAAGTGAATGCTGATTAATAAATATGGAATAAAAAATTACATTATACAACCACCAGTTGGCAGCCATAACAGTAATAATGAAGCCAAGAAATATCTATGAATAAAAACCAAGTGGGTGAAATTTTGAGAGTATCTATTTACATAGTCTGAAAGAAGTACTTCCTGTAAAATATTTATGATTCATATGTTGAAGAAGAAAAAAGTCATTCTTGGAGAAATCTGGCTGATAATATCTTAATCCAATTATCAAAGTTAACTTCACAGAAAAGGGACAAAGAAAAATTGTGGTTCTTTATAGGTAGACAGGAAAGGGTTCCTGCCAATTGTGCGTAATTTGAATCTAATCATAATGAAATATCAAACAGACTCAAATGGAGGGCCTTTCTTAAAATAAGTGGACCTCTTTTTCAAAAGTTCAAGGTGACGGGTGTCAAGGGAAGACTGAAGGAGTGCGTTAGACTACCAACTTTCTCTCTTTAGGGTCTGAGTGGGGAGAAGAGGGTGGGGGCGGTGATGCGCAATCTTAACGTCCTTATATTGGTGGCTTCTCTGCCCTTGCCTAGAACCTCTTTTCAAGTGTTACAGTAATCAGCGGATGAAAACTGGGATAGTAATGTAGAGAGGTGTGAGGAGACTGCCAAGTGGGGAACTGGAGTTGTTGCCCAAAGAAAAGAATGAAAGATTTATTTCTGTGTGGCCTTCGTGCACCTAGGATTTAAGGTAGCTTACAAGAATGCATGCAATAAAATAGCAAGATGTGGTCTATAAATTTTAAAACCATCAAGGATAGCAAAGGCATAAAATATAGACGACTTCAGATGTTAGTTTTCTTCTAATAACCGAAGGTCATCTTGTGGAAAGCACTTAGGGTTTTTTGGTATTGGGTCCAAGAACATGGGTGTGGGTGGCAGTTTTAATTTGTTTAGGGTGGTGTGACAAAACACCACAAACTGGGTAGCAGCTAAACAACAGGAATATATTTCTTGCACTCTGGAGGCTGGGAGTCAAGATTACAAGCACCGGCAGCTTCACTGGTAAGGGCCCTCTTTCTCCTGTGTAGAAGTGCCTCCTACGTGTGTTGTCACATTGTGGGAGGGACAAGGCAGATTTATAGGATTTATTTTATAGGGGCACTGACCCCATTCATGAGGGGGCACCCACCCTCTTGATCTGGTCACCTCTCAAAGGCCCTACTTTCTGAAACTATCACTCTCACGGGTAGGGTTTCATTACACGGATTTTTAGGGGACACAGGCGTTCAGACCACAGCAGGGGAGATTACAATAAGGCAATCACAGCACAGCAGAAGGCGAGAGCTCTGAGCAAGTGCTGCGGTCCCACAGCGGAGTGCTGCGCTTCCTGCTCATCCTGGGTGCTGCTCAGTCGCGTGAGGGAGCATCCCTTGTGGCCTACTATGGAGGCCTGCTAAGGCAATGAGTTGAGACAGGACTCTGACGTGCCCCGAGGGTCATTGTTCCAATGATTATGTGACAGGAATTGTTCTAAACTTTGCTCTATAAATAATGAGCATTCGAAAATACCCCACACCATGACAAAAAGCTTGTCAGAAGTCATTCTGAATACCTCTGTGATCTACAGGGTTGGCAGCCCACCCTGAAGCGCCAGTGCAAATTGTGAACCCCACATCTCTGAAGCAGAAGTGAGTAATCTACAGATGGGAAGAGAGGCACAAGGAGACGTGGGTGGGTTTATCAGCTCCTCATGTCCCTGCTCTCTGAGCCATTCTCATTCCACAGCTAACAACACTGGTGAAATCCATTGTCTGGATGTTCAACAACACATGGCCATGTTCCCTGTCCTGTGTGAGGCCCAAAGCCAGGCCTGGCAGCAGAATACAGGAATGCTCTTTGTTTTCATAGCGCTTGGTACTTACAGGGAAAATGGAATGCATGAAGATAATCACAGATGTATGTGTGTACTAGGGTGTATGTATGCTTCCCAATGCTGGCACGCATTTTGAAGGCCGAGAAGAGTGTTCCAGGACAGAGCACAGCCATAGGACCTGGTGGAACATGAAGCAGTGTATTTACTTATGTCAGTCAGTAGAGGAAGGGATATGGGGGAGGCTGAGATGGACAGCAAGAATGTTTCAGGAGAAAGGGTTCTAGCCTTTGCTCACAAACTACTCTAAGGTCTTATGAATTTTTCCCAGGGCAACATTATGAACCTATTGATCATTTGCTACTTTTTTTCATCTACAACACAACAAGATCAATTTATATTTGCAGGACAGACTAGTTTTGGCCTAGGACAAGAATAGATTTTGGGGTTGTTCAGTACAGCAATCAGAGGGCACAGTGGTGAACGTGTCTTCAAGCAATGGTAACGACCTTTCTTCAGTTCATTCAGGGTTAGAAAGACTAGCAGGTCCAACTAATTCAAATACAGTTGAATGAAGTTCAGTCTTACCTAGTTTGATTAAATTCATGTGGTGGAACATCTTCTAAACCAGTGAGTGATCCAGCCAAATACAACAGACTCCAGGGGTTACACATCATCTTTTTTATTTGGTGAGTGTTCAGATAACCAAAACACCATACAAGTGTGCGAGATGCCCACAGAGAGAACTAAAGTTACGCTGACCACAGGCTTGTCTCCTCCCTCAAAGGGCTTAATTGACCTACAAAATGATTGGACTGACTGCCCAACGGTAGAGGTAAGACTCATAGGCAGCCCTTGAGTTTATGGGGTAATGGTTATGTGAATATGGGAGAAGCTGAAGATCTTCTTGCTCCGGTCTTCCCAAGGCAGACCCCAAAATGGAATGTGCTCACTTCTGCTGAGCCCTGCTTCCCTCTTAGACTCTTCAACACCTTCTAAAGGATTGTGTTTATGCCCTGCTCTCCACAGATAATAACTACTCTCTAATTATCACATCTGTATTTTACAAGAGCTAATTAGAAAGTATCTAATTGTCTGGGAATTTTCTGACAAAGGTAGTACACAGATCTAGGCTATGTATCTGCACACGATGGCTCTAGACAAATCACTGTCCCTGGTAATAGCTGGACGGGAGGAGCCCCAGGCTTACCTCTCCATCTCCAGCCAGGTAACAGGTCCCTGTGCCACTTCCGCAGGACCCCTGTGTCTCACCTCCCAGAGTGCTGCCACCACCCTGCTCTCAACTGCACTCAGAACCCAAGAGTAAACATCACTGTCAGGACTCAACTACGTCTGGGAGAAATCATATGTTTTATCTCATTCTGGCTTTTAGTAATAGCAAGTCACTTGCACACACTGTTCCATTTTTGAAACATATTTCTCTGCATGTTTCATTTAATTGTTATGTGGGGCCGGGGTGATATCTCAGTGGTCTTAGTGCCTGCTCAGCTGTATTTGATCCCCAAGACCACATGCTACACCTTCCCTGCTCCTGGGTGCTCTAAGGAGTCGGGGTGTGATGTCACACACCTGCAATCTCAGCGTCGGGGAGGCTGAGACAGTAGGATCAGTGCTAGACCGAGTTATGTAGTGAGACCCTATACTGAATAAATAAAGAAATAGAAGATTAAAAAGAAAGTGCTGGTGTGATGTTGTGGGCTAAGTGTCGTGATCATTCCCCGGGGAGATTAAGCTACTTGAGAGGTCACTGTACTCTGCATGGGCTGAGCAGGGACGCTAGATTTCATGGCCCCTCTATTCTACCTTCTACTCAGTGTTCACTTCCAGTCCCAGCAGGCAGACCTGCACTGGGAAGGGGCACCTAAAGATGTTGTGAGCAAAAAGGATTTCGCTATTATTCCTTGAAGACACTAAGCAAGCAGCTGTCAATTTCTGCCCACTTACTGTTAGTCCAGCTGTCAGCACAACAGTTGAGAGTAAAGGATGGAGAGGAAAACAGGGCTCTATCTGGACACTGCTCTCCGCTGTGACGTGAGGCAGGAATCTGCAGAGGGGGTCAGTTGAGCACCTGCGGCGCAGAATTATCATGTGGAAACAATAATGCACACATACGGGACAAACTTTCTGAGACAAAGTAAACACTTTAAAAATGCCAGTTTGGTGGCAGTGTCATTATTTTTCTATTTCTGGGCTCGACCCCTTTGTTGACTTTAACGGACAGGGCAAGGCAAAAAACTCTAAAGGACTGCCTGCCCCAGGTTAATTGGAAATGGCTAAATGAAATAGTTGTGCTCAGAAGAAGCCCGAGCTTGAGCAGGCTCAGGTGAAATCAATTAGCATTCCTATCATGTGCTGCATAATTATGAGCCCTCAGCCCGTGCCTTGGCTGCTTGGTTTCATGGTCTGCCTCAGGCATTTGCACAGATTCTTTTGTCAAAAGCAGTCCAGCTATGCTCAGACTAAATGCAGTATCCAGCTCACAGGGGCACTGCCTGCTTGGATGAGAACAAAGAATTTAATGAATAGGAGCTATGTATGGATAGGTTCTAACGAGAAGGGTTAGCAGGCCAGGGATTCAAAAATAACTACAGTGCAGAGACTGGATGAGCCAACACATGATGTATGTTTCCATCCAAATAAAAGACATTCATTTTAAAGACCCTGGAACAGCTGTAATGTGAGATCCCCACAAATGCATGGAAACTGTCAGTCCTACCCTAATGGCAATATATATACCAGCAAGAATGCCAGGAAGAATGTGAGACAGATTCTGAGAAGCAGGGTTTGGATAAGCCTTCCAAGAAGCCAGTATTCTTTAGCACCATCTAGCATTCAAGTGTTTTGGGGACAGTATTTTCATGTCGCCTACTGATAAAACATTTGCTGATCTCTCTCCTGGAAGAATTACAGGAATACAATAATTGTTATGAATGATCTCTTGTAGCCAGGCTTATCAAAGATTCCATTCTGTGATCCACAGAGAATTCTGATGGTGCGCTGTGTTTTTCTTTTGCATCTACCAAATTTATCAATGTCTTGGGTCATTATTTGCCTGATCACAACAACATGCGTTCATGAATATGTATCAGCTAAAATCCTGCAATTTTATGTGTTAATTTGCTCATGTCTTTAGGTGTTTATAGCAATTAAATAAGACCTTGATAAATTTAGAGGAAATAAAAAGGCTTTGATAGTGTGAGTGCTTATGAGGTTGAATCGCAGGCTCTGAGACAAATTAAATTTTGTGCAACTATTAATTCATTGATTGGTTTATTAGATATTTTCCCATTTAGTTACATTTCTTCTTAGGAAACACGTACTGTCTTTTTGCCTGCCTTGTTTGGCCTTCTGTGCTCATGTTAGCTTATGAAAGCAACCACTTTTTATCTCAGAAACTGAGTATAGACATGCTACTCTGTTGCTCTGTTGGGGATACTTGGTGTGAGAATAAACATGGAAAACTGCAGGCAGCCATGTGCCTTTTGGTGCAGAGAATACCAGTTACCCAAATGTTTCCAACATTCACAATTCCAGTGTTATCCAGACAATAATTTCCAAAGATTAAAACTGTCATTCTCAGTGGGATGTGTTACCTTATTTACAGTAAACAAGGGCAGCAGGAAGAGCAGGATCCTGTCATAGTCCCATTAGGTAGGGAAGACCCAAGTAGGAAAGAGTTCTGGTGATATCAGAGGTCACGATTGGGGGTGGGGGGAGCAGAGAAAGAAAAGCTAGGATTTGCAACATCTCTGGGAGGTAGAACTTAGGAAGGCAAGAACTTGAAGTCGCATCTAGAAAAGATGAGTCATCCTGGGGACTGGCATAGGCCAGAGTGGAAATGGCACTGCGGTCCAAAGAGTAACAGGGCCTGGAACCTGGTCACAGGCCATGACTCCAGGAAGGGGTGGAGGAGAAGAAGCTGTCAGATAGAGCAACTAAAACTGCAGAATGATCAGTTATATTCAAGTTCATCATCAGCAAAGAGTAACTTTAGTATCATATGTCCATGCAACATATAGGCATAATTACACATTAGAAGGTATTTTTTGTTTGTTTATCTGACATTCTATTTTAAATGGGCATTGTGTGTTTCACCTGACAAATCTAGGTGACTGTGTTTGTGGTCATGTAGTAGGAGTGACTTGTGAAGGCCTGTGCGCTTGAAGAAGCCTCACTTTCTGGGGGCTACTGGAGGGTCAGCAAGCAGGAGAGGCAGCGAGAAATAAAATAGAATGGTAAGAGAAGGAGAGGGAAGGTAGGGAGAAAAAAGAGAAGTGGGTGAGAGAAGAGGAGGAGAGAGACAGAGAGAAACACACACATAGAGAAAGACACACACATACACACACAGACAAAGACACACAGAGAGAGACAGAGAGAGAAAAACAGAGAGAGACAGAGAAAGACAGACAGGCACACGCACACACACAGACAGAGACAGAGAGACAGAAAGACAGAGACAAGAAAGACACCTTGAGTAATGTTGGTGACTTTGATACCACATTTATTTTTTTGAAGGTGAAGTTTATTTTACAAGAACCCATTGCATGATGTAATAGACAGGGTTTTTGGTTTGCCATATGAAATGCTCAGAACTATATGTACCCAAGGTAACACATCCCACTGAGAATGACAGTTTTAACCTTCACAAATTATTGTCTGTATAACACTGGAACTGGGAATGTTAGAAACATTTGGATAACTGGTATCTTTTGCACCAAAAGAAGACACATGACTGCCTGCAGTTTTCTATGATTATTCTCACACTCTGAAGTAGGGTAGGTAGCCCGTAGGCTCATCTCCAATGGAGAGTGCATCATCACCACGAGTTGGGAGACCTTCAGCACCACTTCCTGGCATTTCTCCACTGCATCTGATGTCTTCACTTCTTCAAATCATTTTGGGGCTCTTTATTTCCCCTGCCTGATGCCTAGCACAGAGTCTGGCACCTACTAGGTGCTGAGTAAGTTTCACAGGTGAAATGAATTAACGGGCAAATGAATACATTATTCTTAAATAATTTAATCTCCATTATGGAGATTATTCTAAAGAAATTAATAGCTATTTATTTAGAAAAGGTGAGAGAAGACATCATTGAGTGTGTGCTCTGAGACAGGAATAGGCAAGACAATGCATGCACCGTGTTGTATATTATACACATTCATATAAACACACGTGTATATATAGACATATACATAAGTACTATGACAGTTGTCTTTTGTGTAAGCACTAGCAGCCCCAATATATAGTTAAATCAACTCAAAACTGATTGAATTATGAAGATTTTCATCTGCCAAGACATAGGGCTGATATGCAGCTGATCTGTCTAGGCTATTTTGATATCTCCATTGGGATTTTTTTTTTTTTTTTAAATTTAGTACAGGATCTACAGGGTATCACTACACAGATGGGACTCATAGTGATCCTCATGTTATCAGCCTCCCAAGTACTGGGACTACAGGCGGGCACCACTATGCCCAGTCTCAGTCGCTGCCTCAGTGCACCCTGGGGGTGGGGTAGGCATGGCACATGGGGAATTGAACCCCAGTCCATGGGGATCTTTTGAATGGGATTTTCCCTCTCTCAGACAGCTGAACATACAAATAAACTACCAATTTTATATGCAACGCAAATTTATCATAGCATAAAATTTCTTTGCTTAGAGCAACGACTAAGGGTCAAGACTGACCTGATGGTGGCCACCACAGCACACTCATGTGATAGTCCTATTCAGTTCTTCCTTCTCTCTCATGGGGCATGTCTTAGTTGCTCTTTTCTCGTTGCTGGGACAAATACCAGACACTCAAAATAAGGGAAGGAAAGGCTTATTTAACTCACAGTTGCTGGAGGTTTCAGTCCATATTCAGCTGGCTCAAAGGCAGAGTGGCACATGGGAGAGGGCAAACTTCTATGGCAGCAGGTGAGAGCAAGAGCGCTGGGAGAGAGCTAGCAGCAGATCAAGCAGCTAACTTCTCTTCTTTCCTTCCATTGAAATGCAAATCACCTGCCTATGGAGAGGTGCAGCACCCATTCTCACAATAATCAATCATGAATTCCAGAGGCCACCCCATGACTGCATGAGGCTTTGGGGTGGGGGGGGGGACGACTATACACAAACCATAACAGAGCCAAAGGATGGAGTGTCATTATCTGCACCAGACCTTTCTAACTCTCAGAGAGTCCATATGCTGCTTTCATTCCCAGTGGAATCACAGTGTCTTACAGGTAAGTGTATACTGACTTTGTATTGAAAATGTATAGAATTTGTAATTCCTACTTTGGCTAATTTGGTGATTAGAAAATCGATAAAGAACAGTCTTCTAACTAAAATTATATGTCAGGTGCCAGATGGCTTCGATGACAGCAAACAAGATAAATGTAGTCCTTGCCTATGTTAGACTTCCCATGAAGCTGCAGAAACATAAAGTTGAGATCCCCTGGCTAGCACAGCCCCTGCTGAGGCCCTGGGAGGGCCTTTGAGAATGCAATCACACAGTCACGGGATGTTCAATAAAATATGTGAGGTCAACTATTTTTGTGTTCTTTTTCTTAAGGAACACTACCCACCCCATCTACAGGAGCTCTGGACACCATGAAATCTGCATCTGCCCATTTCCCTGGCCTCCCAGAGCTTGGAGTATAGTTAAGCAAGTTTAGAAATGAATATGTAGTTGAAGGATCAAGGGTTTTAGCAGATGTGAGTGACATCAGTAGAGAAGCATTTAGACTTTTCCAGAGGTCTATGACAATTTCTCTCAGTAACTCACATTAGTTCTGAAGGATGGATGACTTTGGATTTTAGCTCTCTGGTAAGGGCAGAGCTGCATTAATAAATGGAAGAAGCCAAGCATTCAGGCCCTGGGCTGCATGGGGGTGTACAGGGCTGAGAGTCTGAATAAAACACCCCACAGTGTCTGAGCAGTATGGGAGAGGAGACTGAAGGAAGTGAGTAAGATGAGTCCCTCTGGCTTGGGAAGCATTCTGAGCTTTTTTCCTAAGGACAATGACATGCTGCTGGAAAGGAGGTACGTGATCAGATTTGCATTAAACAAAAACTACTCTGGCAGTAGTGTAAAGAATGGATTTTGCTTTGTTTTGGCCCTCCAGGGACACCACCTGAAACACAGCTGTGACTTGATAAACAAGTGGAATATTCTTTGGTACAGAGAGAGGAAATAATTCTCTCCAGGGTGATGCACCTCAGTGGATGAGAGGACGGCAGAGCGATCCGCTGAGTCAGAGGTGCAAGTGAAGGACAACAGGTCGGCTGTGCTGCTGCTGTCAGCAGACACAGGTACGAGCGAAAGCCTCCAGCATTCCTCGTTCTTCTTCACTCTGTGTGTCAGGCTGGAGTAGGAAAGATGGAGGGAGAGCGCTGGGAACCCAACTTTGAAATCAACAACCTG
>PVKN010010520.1:0-22544 GCA_004027915.1 Capromys pilorides
ATTTTAGTTGCTGGTCAGAATGACTATATGTGATGCTATGAACCTCATTATTTTTCTAACAGTAGTAAACTACGGAACAATTTTTTTTTTTCGGGACTAGGGTTCAAACTCATAACCTTGCACTTGCCAGGCAAGCACTTGTGTCACGGAGCTATCTCCGCAGCCCAAAAAGTGATGTTTGGTAATGGCCTTATGTACTACGGAACAAATTTGGACCAAGTAAAAATAGGGAAAAAAGTTCACCCTACAGCAAGAGAGTGGAGCACCCATGTAGGAAAGAACACAGTGACAAAATCTCAATGTGGCCTGTCCTTTTTTAAATTGCTCACTCCTCAGACTGATGTCAGGTCTAGGCCAGCCTGTGGAAAACCTACCAGAGTTGTTACAAGAATTCCATGTGCAGGGCATTGAGACCAACTCTGAAGATGTGACCTGGGATTCTGTAACTAACAGGTCACATCTACTTTCTCAGCTAACTTTGCCCAGCCCTAATTTCTGTCACGTGTCCTCATAATTCTATATGGGACACTGAGGGAGTGGAAGGCTCTGTCTTCTATAACTTCTACTAGCCAGAAGGGGCTGTAGACACTACTTACTGGAGATTATGTGTCGTTCAATCATGTTGGGGTGTTGTGGCTCACTGGCTGAAAACCTGAGAGGACAGTAAAAGCACTTAGTGACTGTTGAGCTGTCAGATGGGAGAAAGTAACTTTACTATTCGTTGAGGTATAGAACACAAATATGTGGAGATCAGTTCTCTGTGCTTCATGTGGAGGACAAAGAATTTTAGGTAAAGAGGGCAGTTAGGTAAATTATTGAAAGCCTGAGAGCCTAGGCCTTAGCAAGATTGCCCACATAATAGATTTAATTAAAAACAGAAACCCCAATACAGGTACCTATTTAAGCTGTGGCTAATTAGTTTCATTCATTACTCTTATTTATCTGTTCCTGGAGCAATACTGGAGGCTTGCAAAGAGGAGCCTCAGGTCTTCCAGAGATTCTCAGGAGAATCTTTCTTCTTAGTCCTATGAAAACACTAGTGAGCACTGCCTTGCAGGACTGTTGTAGCTTGTCACTGCATCCCTCGAGGAAGGAGCAGAGTGGCTCCTCAGGACCTGGGAATGAATGGAGCTAGG
Source organism: Capromys pilorides (assembly GCA_004027915.1). Lineage (NCBI taxonomy): Eukaryota > Metazoa > Chordata > Mammalia > Rodentia > Capromyidae > Capromys > Capromys pilorides. The sequence goes on from PVKN010010520.1 coordinate 1,137, forward strand.
GTAGAGCTGCCCTTCTTGCCTCCTGATCAGACTTTTGACCTCCCAAGGAGACTTTAGACATGTCTTTTGGGATCACTTACAATGCACGACTACAACCTGCTGGAAAGATAGGCTGCCTCTAAGAAGAACTGCAGAACTTTCTGCTTCTGTTTTATAGGTGATTGCTTGTTAGTCAGCAAGCTCCTTCATTCCAGATTGCTGCATGAACATTTATCAATTTATATATAATTTCTTGCCTTTTCGTATTATCAGTACCCAAGTAGGAGCTGTTAACTGTTTAGCACTGCTCTTTGAGCAGAAGTCCCTGGGGCAAGTTGGCCTCAATGAGCTGTTGTAAAATGACAACTGCATAACATGCCTTTGATGTCCTTCTTGGACAACACTACTTCCATAAGTGAACCACACCTCTTTAGGTTTGATATGGTTTGTGTCTAGTTGTCCCCCCAAAGCCTCATGCAGTCATGGGGTGGGGACTTCTAAAGTTTGAGAATAACTCATATCCACTGGGATTATAGGTGATCCAAGGCTGGGATTATGGGTTTTAGTACTACTGGGATTCTGGGAGTGTGTTACACCCAGCCGGAGGCGAAGAGCCTGAATGTAATATAAGAGAGAGAGAGCGACAGACTCTCTCGGTTGCCATTGTTGCTGTTCCGCCCCCATGAACTGCTGCTCTCTGCCATGTGCCTCTCTGCCTTGGTTCCAGCTAAATGTGGACTGAAACCTCCAGTAACTGTGAGCTAAATAAACCTTTCCTTGCTTCATTTTGGGTGGTATTTGTCCCAGCAATGAGAGAAGAGTAACTAAGACAAGGTTCTTAGAGGGACAGGTCACTGAGGTACCCTGCCTGCTTACATAGGTTTGGGAGATCACTTGTTTACAAGAATGAGTAACTTCTGGGCCTGTAGGCATCAGAGAGGCAGGATTCAGAGAGCTGTAAGTTTTTAATAATAACCTTAGGGTAGGGAGCTGGGGAGATAGCTCAGTAGAATAAGTGCTTGTCTGGCAAGTGCAAGGACTTGAGTTCAATCCAGTCCTAAAAAAAAAAAAAAAACAACTACTTTGGGGCCAAGGAGATAGATCAGTGGAATAAGTGCTTGCCTGGCAAGCACAAGGTCCTGAGTTCAATTCCTGGTACCGCAAAAAAAAAAAAAAACCTCTCAACCTTAGGGGTGTCAAATAATGTGGCCTGACACTTGGTAAGCTATTCTTCTGTTAACCACAAGCAACCTTTGTTCTCAAGAAACAAGCTGACCTGATGGGGAGTTAGGACTCAAATTCTGTCCTAAAGTTAGTTTTTCAGGTTCTTCTGTTAGCATAACTATAGCTGCTATGGTTGTCAGGCAAGGTGGCTATCCAGCAGCCACTCCATCTAAATTTTAAAAAGTATGCCACTGGACAGAGTTCTTGTTTGTCCTAGATTCTGAGTTAAGACAACCTAAGAAATGTTTCTTTTTTCTGATATGTTAAGGAAGGAAGGTTTTCTACCGTGAAGTATGATCCACCTGTTGGTTAATTAGGTCAGGAAACCTGATATAGTCCCAACTAGTAAAATCTGTTTGGGAACTTATTAGAATCTGAGAATCACCCCCACATACACATTTTTGTTAGTAAATCTCTTTCTAGCAAAAGAGTAGGACACTGTAGGACAATTAGAAACCATGGCTAAGCATGTCAGAACAGGAATAAAAAATCTCCAACTTGGAGTTTCCCCAACAGCCCTGACTGCAGATCTAGAGGAAGGTTTCTCAGAAAGCGAAGTCAAAACAGAGTGAGGCAACTGAATTGGCTCACCCATGGCAGCCAGGGTTATCCCGTGCTCCTGGCGGTGACCTCTGTGGACAGGGGTATGGTAGGTGCCTTGTCAGAGCAGGAAACAAGGCATAGTTGTGCACCCAGTGTCAATTTCTTACCCTCAGTCATCCTGGGGTTTCCTTTAGAGGACCTGGGTAAGTTTAAAGCATTGTCAGCCGAGACAGCTATGATGCTAGCTTTTCTCTCTTGACCTTCCTCCAGATCCCAGTTGTTGAACACAGGAAAAGCATGTCCAGTAATTGGGTCATAACTGTCTGGGGTGCCATCTGAAGTTTATTCCTTGAACAAATGAGAGAGAACCACCTTCCCCTGAAATATGTAAGGATGTGAGGACAGGATCATCAAAGATAACTCTTTCTTCCTCAGGAGCCATCTAATTGCCACAGTTTCTGGGCTTTTCCTGAAATAAAGAGTCACAAATTCCTGAACATAAGGGATTTCACTTTACATTTTATGTTCTAAGCAGAAACAGTATAACTAAAAAATGATCTCATAGTTTAAGCTCATATCCTGTACCTGTCTGTCATCATTTCCTAGCTCTTATGGAACCCAAGCCACACTGCAATAGTAAAGAAGCGGTTCTTTTTTAAATTGAGAGAGATCAAAGATATGACCTTCCCACTGATGGAGGATATGGCCTAATGGTGAAGTCTGTGGTCATGCTTATGGTTTCCCATGGCTCCTCTTGGCACCATAAGATTGAGATTAACTCATTATCCACTGGGACTATGGGGGATCCAAGGCTGGGATTATGGGTTTGGTACTGCTAGGATTATGGAGTGAGTATTACACCCAGCCTGAGGCAAAGAGCCTGAATGTAATATAAAAGAGACAGAGAGACAGACTCTCTCGGTTGCCATCATCATTGATGATCAGCCTTAAACTGGCATCCAGTGCAGAAGAGGGTGACCTAGTGATCCCCCAAGGGATCCCCTATGAGACTCAATGTTCACTACGCAGATGTTTTTGCCTGAAGATAAGATGATGCCAACATCTTTCAAAGAAGTACAGAAGAAATCCCTACTAGGGGCTTCTTGTCTCCATGTGGAACCCACTAACTCCTTAGGGACCAGGAATTGAGCCACCTTGTCCTGTGAATGGCTAGGCCTAGCCCTTTGTAACTGAGCTCAATGTGGGTGGAATCCCCTACACACACACACACACACACACACACACACACACACACACACACACACCCCAAGATTCCCTTAGTCACTGCTGAGACAGTTGATAGCCCTATTTAAATAAAGTAGAGCCACCTGGGAAACAATATCTTTTGCATTTACACTGAGAGTAAAAGCTTTGGTACTTCATTTGTGATAGTAGAGATGAAACCTTTGTTTTAAGAAAAAAATTTAATAATTCTCCGAATGAGGATGGCTATCCCTTAACTCAGTCACAGGAATTAAGCTTTACTGGCTGTCCTTTTATTCTTCCCAGGCTGTCAGGTTGGTTTCTAAATTACCTATATTTTTGGTAGATGAAACAAGGAAGAGAAACTAACATGGTGAAACACATTTGGGTCCAAAACAGGCCCTGTCTCATGACAAGACAAGAAAAGACAGTGGCCCAAGACAGCACCCTGAGAAAGAAGCAGCCATTCAGGGGAAAATGCGGATGAGACTTAGAGCACAAAGCACAAGGCAAGCTACCAAGTTGTCAACAGCTATTTTTTCCCCAAAGAATGTGAAAGTTGAGAAAAGAACCATGGAGAACAAAAACACAAGAACTACAGGGCATAGAAATCATGGTTCAGCGTTTGTAGCTCTTATTCAGATTTTTCCTTAGAAAATAATTAATAATTAATAATAATTAATAATTTCTCAGAAACCACAAATATCCTCCACAGTTTGGGGATGAGCAGGAAATTTGCAAGTAGCCAATCCAAAAGCATTATTCAGTTCTCCTTGCTGCTGATTGGCTGGCACCCTATAATCCACCTGGGCATGTACACCAGTATTCCCATATAGCTATCTCCAATGTTCTTGGTTTTGCTCTTCATGAAGTCTTAAGAGTCTTAAAATACCATCAAAATACCCTGAACCTTTCTGGTAATGAATCTAAGCACCAAAGACACTATAGGAGAAGATTAGAGGTTATTTTATTAAATTCAATTATTCCAGTGCTGTACACAACATTTTACTCAATTAAATTACATAACTATAGGAGATGTAGCATATTTGGGGTTTAAACCATAAAAATAGACATTTATAGGCATTTTTCTTACCATATTTAAAAATACTTGGTTTTTCAATTTTCAGGTGCTCTAGCAATATAGCTCCCATGAATTTTGGGGTCCATCGTAATAACAGCAGCAGTCTTACACTGTACTCTCGCCTGTCTGCCTGGAAGCAGCTCCAGGCAGCCATTATGGTTGTGCAGTGAGGTGTGACAGCTATAGCCATGAGAAGGAGGCTATCAAACTGAGCTAAATGTGGGCACTGTGACCCACTTTGATGACCTACAGCATCCAAGCTGGGGTTCTCCACAGACATAGAAGCAACAAAATACATATACATGGACAGATCAAAAACTACAGTGTGTGCCTAAATAAAAATATTTCTTTTCTGGACATCCTCTTCCATGGGTGTCTTTAGGTGGTATGATCAAACTACAGAGAATGCTGCTGTTGAGTGGCATTCAGTGGAAGGGCAGGCTTGTGAGAACACCACTGTCTCCTCTTCTACCTTATTCAGGGGATCTCTCACTACTTCTAGTGACTGACTTCCAGATTTCCCCAAAGTCAAAATGCACATAAAAGATAAACACTGAGAATTGATTAGGGACATCAAGGCCACCATGACAGTGCAACTAAAACTACTCGGGAAAGAGCATTTTCAGAACTGTTTTGTAAGGTCACACACAAGAAAGATGGAATAAGTCCCTGCATGCTGTACCAGTCTGTACCCCAAGAGCACACTGAGACAGTGACGAGACTGGGCCTGGTGGCGTGCGCCTGTAATCCCAGCACTTGGGAGGCTGAGAATAGGAGAATCACTAGGAGTCTGATCTATGTAGTGAGACCCTGTAGACCCTGTAGTAAATACGAGGGAAAAAAAGATGTGATAAGTATATTTGAAGCAAGGGGAAGAATTTTGAGGTGGGAGTTAATACTAATGTGTCTTGCACTGTGTTGATTTTTTTAAAAATATTTAAACATTCACCGTATTTTTTAACAGCCGGCTCAGCCTGCCCTGGGGGTGGGGCTGGCACAGCATGGGGTGCTGGGGATCGTACCATGGTCCCCGCCATTGCCTAAGCTTTCCTAAGCAGGCGCTTTAGACAACTGAACCATCTCACCAGCCCCGTATTTTGTGATTACGTCTAAAAGGACATCTGTCATGTGGGTTGACTTATGTGATGATGCAGACTGAGAAGTCCATGATCTAGTGGTCATGAAGCAGAGCTGTATCCCAGTCCAAGCCCAGAGGCATGGGAGCCAGGTGCTGGTGCTCAAAATCCCAGCCATAGAGTATAAGAGAATAAGCTGAGGTGACCCAGCTCAGAAAAGTGAGGAGCACTTCTCCTTATCCTAGTCCTCTGATGGCCGCATCTTTTCATTCCTCACTATTTTTCATTGATAAAACAAATAGCACATCTCCAGATGAAATTATCCCAGGCCCACACCCACCATGGGCCATGGTTCCCAGGCAAGGGTCTCACTCAGAAAATGACTGCAGAGCCCCTTCTCAGACCACTCTGAGGGCACTGGGGCCTCTACACAGCACTGTGGGCTGCACAAGCCAGAGGAAGCCACCACCACCGCATGTGGCCAGATGGAAGTGGCTGTATTCCCCTCAGTCTCCTCCTAAGCCACTTCCTCATTTTGTCTTCTGTCAAGGGAAAGCCCAGGGCCTCCAGAAAGTATCAAGGTTTTGCACACACACTTTGTTGTCTTGTTCAGTTTATTTTCTCTTCTTGAGCAGATACACATGAAAGAAACCACCTCTGGCTTGCCAGGGAAGTCAGCTGAGAAAATGGAGAGTCATCTTTTGAGTGTTACATGGCAACGTATTTTGACAGGAAGATCCATGGAAACTTCTTGCAACTCCTCTACAGGGAACCCAGCTTTCAGAAGTTCAGATACAATGGGAAATTTCGGGGTGGCCAGAAATGGGGCTCTGTTCCATCATAGTGCAATCTTAAAGAAAAAAGAAAATCATCTGAGAAAGTGAAGTGTAAAGGGGGGAAAGTACTAGTAACAAAGGGCATCAGGACCTTGGGAGAGGCTGCCAGGATAGGAAAGTCTTTGTTTAACAATTAGGAACGTGTCTTCCTGCCGTTCTTGGATTGGTTCTCACACACACTGTTTTAGAGCCCCGTGTTGGCTCCTCTGCGGACATTCACTGAGCTGATCTTTGAGTCCAGTGAGCACTAAACAGGGACTGTAAGAAGAAGTAATGCAGCCATCTCACCCGTCAGGTTCAGAAGTGTGCACAGTATCTGTGGCACTTTCTCTTATTCGTTTCCCTCTTACTGGGCAGATCTTGACTGTGTTCTCCCCTGGAGATGATCAGGGTCAGAGAAAGTGAAAAGTCATCGAGTTAGAGGTACTGTGGCAAGAGAGAGCTTGCCTTAAGCAGCTTGGGCATGTGATGGTGCATTGTCGGCCGCTTTACTGTAGCGTGTGGTACCATGCAGTTAATATTCATCCACAAAACCTCCTGGATTGCACAGTGAGCGTGTAAAATAAAACGGCCTTCCTCCTTTTCCAGTCTCCCTCACTATAGACATTTCCATTCCTCAGATGGAGTCAGTGGTGGACTTAGACGCTGTGTTCACACCGAACGGGGCTGTTTTCTGATGGTTGGCTCTGAGTGGCACATCGGGTAAACCTCAAAGCCGACGTTAAGCATTAGCCCGCCTGTGACGCCTGTTCGATGTAGGTGTAAATGTTTGACAGAAAAGCACACAAACCAGTATTCTCACAAGGACTTAACGCACATTAGCAAGGCAATTGGTGGGAAAGGAAATGCATGTAGTGAGAGGAGAAATGACCTATTGTGGAAACCCTGTACAGAGTGTCCGTTAACTCACTCATTCACTGTTCAATGATTTACATTTGGATGGGACCCGGTAACCCCAGAACTGTGATTGCAAGCATTCTTCCTCATGCCTGCACAGACAGTCTTTAACAATTCCCATCCCTAGCAGGCTCTTTCAGCAGGCTAAACATAAAGACTTAGTGTCTTTTTTCTACATAATGGTTAGTTCTCTTAGCCATACTTCTAAGGGGGGAGGGTTCAGTAGCAAAGATTATTATCCACCTTTGAAATTCTAAGGCCTCAAAAAGTCTGAAGATATCCCTTCTTTAACAAACATAGGATGTTGCCTACACTGTTTTGTATTACAGAAGCTAATTCTGTCTTTCTCCAAAAACATGAGAAAAATTCATGAATCAGAATTTGGTTTAAAATTCCAATGAAATGTAACTCAAGCTAATTTCAGTTGTAGGTACTGTTCAAAGATGTGCTGGCTAAGACTAAATCCTTAATATTTGGGGGAATGCAGGTCCTAAGGGAGGCAGAGCACTGTAAAATGTTGGGGCTTCACTTTCCATTCACAACTGGCTCAAGGGCCCCACAGAAACCCAAGTATTTTGGTACTTAACCCAAGTATTTCTGTTCTTAATATAAGCAGAAACCCAAGTATTTTGGTACTTCACCCAAGTATTTCTGTTCTTAATATAAGCCCTGGCCTGAGTGAGCTGGCTTCTTTCTTTCTTTCTTTCTTTCTTTCTTTCTTTCTTTCTTTCTTTTTTTCTTTCTTTCTTTCTAAATTATGGCTGGCTCAGCCTGCCCTGGCGGTGGGGCTGGCACAGCATGTGGTGCCAGGGATCAAACCACAGTCCCTGCAGTTGTCTAAGCTTGCCTAAGCAGGCGCTTTAGACCACTGAGCCATCTCACCAGCACTGGGCAAGCTGTTTTCTAAAGCTCACCCAGCTCTGACTCTGTTTCCAGTCTTACAATAGGACAGTCCAACCATATCAAGGGAACAAAACCAAGATGGACATTGCTACTCAATCTTGAAAGCAGACATATCCCATCAGCCAATTCCTGAGTGCTTCTGCCCCTTGTCTCCCACATGAGATGTGCACAGCAGCCAGCCTCGTGCAGGTGGACGTTCACTGGGAGGGCGGATCACGTCAGGTCTGTTTAATCCAGATGCATATATACACACAAGGACATTTTTAGAGGTCATGGATGTGTTTATTACCTTGATTGTGGTGATGAAATCATGGGTCTGTGCATTGGCCCAAAGTTAACAACTTGAATGCATAACATGCAATTTTTGTTTTTCAACTATATCTCAATAAAACAGTTTTTGCTGAAGAGGTAAGAACTACAGTCATGTGTCAGTTGATTCAATTAACAGCAGGATACACTCTTAAGAGTGTCTTAAGTGATCTTCTTATTGTGCAAACACAGTCCAGTATCTTGGCACAATTCTGATGTCTGTGACATCACCTGATGGTCATCATCATATGGGACCACTCATATACACCATCCACTACTGACCATAACATCCGGGTTCTTTTATTAATATGGTACATGTTTGTGAGACATAGTGAATATATCCCTTTTGGGGAGTTGATACATATTCATACCACATTTTCATTCATTTTACTTTCCCTTTCCCTCCCCTTTCCCTTTCCTTCCATCCCTAGATCTCTTCGCATTTTCTAAAAGTCCAGCTCCTTGTTTCCTATCACCTATCTCTTCTTTTGCTCTTTAATTTTCATGTAAGAGAGACTGTGTCCAATGTGTTGCACTTAGCATTATGGTCTCAAGGTGCATCCGATTTCCTACATATGACTCACATGCATCCTTCTTTATGGCTGAGTAGCATTCTGTTGTGTACAAATACCACACATTCTTTATCCAGTCATCTGTGGGTAGACATAGAGGCCCCTGCCAAGATTTAGCTGTTGTGAGTTGTGTTGCTATAGACATGGTGTGAATGAATCATAGCTTCCTGACACATATTTATCCAGCATAGACCTATGCATTCATTTTGAAAAATAAACATTTTTTAAAACCAAGGATGAATTTATAGTCTTTTAAGTTCATGTTTATAGATCATAATTAAATATCGGGGCAAAGAATGAACAAGGTAAATGCATTTCTGAACTAGACTTCATATAGCACTGGCCAGTAGTGCTGTTTGCAATGGTAGAAATGTTGTATGTTGTGTTGACAATACAATAGCTTCCAGCTACACTGTATAGAACTATGAGCATGTGAACAAAGTATGTAGTGTAACTGAAGAACTGTATTTTTAATTTAATTTTAACTTAAAGGGTCATACACCCTTGCCTTCAGTACAATCTTGCTGTTAGTTCAACAGTCAAATTCACAAAGCAGATGCAATTAATGGTCAAGCAACCTTATTCCTCCAGTGGTTAATAAGATGAACATTCATAGAAAAAGCTAAGGATGGCACATCCCTGAATATCTCATTGGAATTTAAGGATTGAGATGACCCTGTGGGTCCGGGATCCCTGATCCCTTTCGCCTAGGAGCTATGAAAGGGCATCAGGGAGTGTTAAAGACCAACTCGTTCAGAACAATCACTACATGTTCTGTACTTAGATTTTGCCTGAGAAACTCCAGAGAAAAGATGATGAGACTTTTCAGAGAGCTATTATAAAGAAATTGCTGTTAAACATGCAACTTACAATCCTTACTGGTTTTCCTTTTTCAGGAGCTTATTGATGTTGATAGTGAAGTGGTATTTGAACTGGCTTCCTATATTTTACAGGTAAGTGGTCCTACTGAAGAAAGAAGAAATAAGATAGTATATAAAGCCAGGGACCATATCCACTACTATTTGTCCACCTAACCTTTTCTAGCCACAAGCTGGCAGGAGCTATTAAGAATACCAATACCATGGCAGTAAATAGGGTATTCTACTATATCAAAATTTAAGACAGCATATCACTATAAAGGGAAGTTGAGTGTTTAACCTGAGCCTGAGAGAAATGGAGGTCATTCAGTGGCCTCACTCTCTTTGAATGTGGTGCTCTTTTTTGTCCTGGGCACAGCCAAATGAATAGAATTAATCACCAAAGAATCACTCCATGCCCCTGAGAATGACAAGAAGAATAATCCTTAAACTGGGAGGCAGGCCTTAGATTAGCTCTAACAATAGCAAGCTAAATTAGAGTGATGTCCTTAATTTGTTCCTTCAACAGATATTTATTGAATGAAGCTATGTGCAAAGAGTTATATTAGCTTCCCTGGAATTTTTATGGCTCCTTCCTCTGCAGTCTTTTGTGTAACTGAAAATTACCCCCACACTACAGAACAAAAAGTAACATAAGAAATAGTTTTATCAGGACACATTTCAGGTTCAGAAACTTGAAACTTGAGCAGATTAGACCAGGGACTAGAGGTGGCACTTGCATTTTGTCGTCATGAATCCCTGTCTTTGGCTATTCGTCTGGAGAGTTCAGTTGTGTCTCATGGTGGGGTAGCAAGCGCGCTTCTCCTCATCCTGTGCCTGCTGTATCAGGGTGATAGCAGGGGAGGCGGATGTACCTCACTCATTCCCGGGAGGTATGTTGATGACACATGCATTTTGGTCTAACTCTGGATGAATGTGTTTCACTGATGTTGGATTTTTTTCCCCTCTACAGGAGGCAAAGGGAGATTTTTCTAGGTGAGTTTACAAATGGGGTTTTTGTTTGTTTTTGGTTTAAAAATGGACTCTGTTGCTTTTTTACCTGTAATATGGTGTTACTGATGAGCTCTACTCTATGTTTATCCATTGCAACAATAAGACAAAAAAGAAAATACAACAATAATGAGGATATTCCTGCCAAACAAACATCCTATAGGTTCCCCTGAGCCAGGTGGAGTTCAGTGTCTTGTACACAACTATTGTGCCAAGATTCATCATTTAGCCAGGATCTCTATGGTTCCTGGGGTCACCACTGTGGTGTAATTACAGTAATTGTATTTGTTAGGACCATAGTAGCCCTAACAAATATGTGCACATCTATTTTTTTTTTTTTTTCATTCTCTCAACTTAGTTCTTGGCCCTCAAAGGACAAAACTCTGTCCTATAGGGAGATATATCACGAACCTGTTACAATGTAAGTATCCCATTTCACCTTTGTTTTCTAGAAAATAGGGCTGGAGAAAACATTTTTAGACTTAGCTAGTGGGAGAACAACCCTGAGAAGAAAGTACTTCACTCTGTCCTTCCTTCTACCAAGTCCTGCCCACTGGCCCTAGGGTTGCTTGCAGAACCCTCCCTGGCTCTTCCCAGGGTACTGTGGGACTCCTGCCCCTAATGAGGCTGTTGGCTCAAAGGCATTTACTATTCCAGGGATTCTGCGGTATCCAACTCTAGGAAAATCCTAGGACAGCTCGTTCTCCGGGATTAACATCTACAGAAAGAGATGCACACTTGCTCAGGAAGGTGAAACAAGCATCCTGATTTAGGGCTGTAGCCCACTGGAAGAAAAAGGTTGAAGACTGATATCAGCATACATGTATGTTTTGCCAAGCTTTAAAGGATTTGATCTGTAAACACAGCACCATTCCTAAGGTCTATGTCTTCAGGCAGTTCAGCAACAGTAAAACATCTAAAAACAGGGCTGGCAAGATAGCTTAATGGACTAACCACCTGATTAGGCAAGTGCAGGGACCAGGGTTCAATCCCCAGCGCCACATGCTGTGCCAGCTCTGCCCCTGGGTTCTCTGAGCTGGTTCCAAGACCAGGAGTGGTAGTGCACGCCTGTAATCCCAGTGCCAGGGAGGCTGAAAACAGGAGGATCACTACAAGTCCAAGCTGCATAGTGAGACCCTGTGCCAAATAGATAAAAGAAAAAAAAAAATCTAAGAACAAGTTAGTGTGTGGGTTTTGCAAGCCACAAGGTCTATGTTGCAGTTAATCAGTTCTTCCTGAGTACAGAATGTCTCGGCTGACAGGTAGGAAGCTTGGTGTATTTGTGTTGCGAGGAACCTTTCTCCAAGGCAACACAAATTGGAATATTGCATAAACTTCCATGTATTAAGAAATAATCTTCTCCTCCTCCTCATTCTCTTCTTTGTCTTCCTCTTCCTCTCCTCATCTCTCTCTTCTTCCACTTAAAAACATGTAATCTATTCTTAGTTCACAATTCACACAACAAGCAGAGATCTGAATTTGGCCAGTGGCTTGCTGTTTGCTGACCCCAGGCCTAAAGCAGAGTCCCCTCTGTTTCATTTGCATATTTGCCTGAGGAAATCTCTGGGCCTCTCTCCTTTATTTAACATTTCTAAGCCCTTAGGAATCAGAAATCATTAATAAATAATGACTTCTATGAGCCCTAGCTGCTGGTAGGTGAAGAGTCAGTCACTCGCCATGTACTGAATTCACTCAATGAATCACTTTGGGGTTGTAGAATATGAAGTGTGTTTGTTTATTTATTTGTTTGCTATTTTCTGATGGACTTAGTATTAGAACATGAGTCTTGACAAAGTCCATGTCTACCTACAAAAACTTCTGGAGCTCTGCAAAAAATTTTAAAAACATAAAGACAGTGGATTCTAGTATCTTGTTCACTTACTCTGAAGGTACATTTGCATTTCCCAGCTCTGAACTCCACCATGAATATTATTTATTTCTGAGAACAGCCTGTCAGTGTTGGGACAGCCTCTACTAGCTACATATATTGTGGGAATGTGGTCACACGGGCTGCCTGCAAAGAGAAAGTGCAGGCCCGGTCTTCATGGTCCTTTCTGGCACCCTGACCAGCTTGTGGAGTGCCAGCTGGCAGGTGGCTGGGCTCAGTTGTCAGAGGTGCCATCCAGCAGTTTGTTTTCAGCTACAGCTGTCAGGGTGGGGAAGGGTCAGGCACTGCCTCTGAAGGTCAGTTTATCTTATCACATAGAAGCCTCACAGCAAAGGGGAGGTGATCTGCTACATGGATCCCTGAGCCATATCTACTTTCTGGAGCAGCCATGGCTCCTGAAATTCTTCAAAAGTCCAGCACAAATAGCGCTTGAATGTGGCCTGGACTTTGGGGATATGAGAAGTAATTTTACTTTTATTTATTTTTTTTCTGTATTTAGGGCAAGGTCTATAGGGTCTCACTACACAGATCGATCCTAGTAATTCTCCTGTTTTCAGCCTCCCAAGCGCTAGGAATATAGGTGCGCACCGCCACTCCCAGTCTCAATCACCCTGTCAGCTTGCCCGCAGGGTCAGGGCCTGCACTGCACGCCTGGGTTCTGCGCTTTGCCTAAGCAGGCGCTTTAGTCTACTGAGCTATCAGGCTGGCCCATGAGAAGTGATTTTATGTTGCCTGTGTATATCTCTTTCCATCTACATCTGGGAAGGCCTCCAAAAAGTGAAAGTTGACCACATCCGGTTTGGTGACTGAACATTATGTATTTTACATGGCTCAGTCTTCTAATTTAGTTTTACAGAAAGTGAGTTTTGCTATTAATCATTAACGTGTGACTCTGTAGCCTTAGTTATACATAACTGAATGGCTTTGACTTGGACATGTGACCTGTAAATATAGTACGTTTTTCTGAACAGCATTCATGAATTAAGACGTCATCTTAGAAATACAGAAGCTTGAGAAAGGCTTTTATATATAAAACAGAAGATTCAAGGCTGAATTCTAGGATATGTAGAAATCTAGAAGATCAAATAACCTTTTATTTTTAATTTTATTTTTTAAATGTATTTAGTACAGGGTCTACAGGGTCTCAGTGTATAGACTGGACTCAGTGATTCTCCTGTTTTCAGCCTTCCAAGCGCTGGGATTACAGGCGCACGCCTCCACTCCCAGTGTCAATCGCCCACTGAGTGTGCCTGACACAGCACACCAAGAATCGAACCCCAGCCTCTGCCCAAGCAGGTGCATTAGTCCACTGAGCTATCTGGTCGGCCCTTCAAATAACCTTTTAAAGGAATGGTCTTCCAGAGCCTGCGAAGGCCTGGAATCTATAACTCCTGAAAATAGAATTTGTACAAATTGCTTTTGTTTATGTATCCAAATTTTAGTGGCTATGTGCAGGCCACGCTTGTGTGGCGCGAGTATAAAAGCCTATAAATTGCAGGTACAATTCCTTGAAGCGCAAGAGAAGAAAAGGCTATTTTTACAAATAAGAGAAGTCGAAAGTGCTGATCGACTTCAATGGAAAAAGGACTGTGTAGAAACAACCCCCAGCTGCAGTGCTTTCCCAGGCAGCTCACCGGCTTTTGTCTTTCTGCTTTTGCTCTTCCCTTCACTCAGCAGACCCTGAAGGCTTATTCTTACATAATTCTGTTCTCCCCCATTAAGAGGAATGCTTACTTCCGGTCTTAGTGATCTTGACAGTGAAACACTGGGTTTGGCATTCCTGACAGAAACTACTGAGGTATAGACAGATAAGTGGCATTGTCTGTGGTGGGGAGAAACAGATGCCATGCGTGTTCACGTCCTGCCACAGAGTGAACAAGTGTGTGCGATACCACTGAAAGGTTAGGAAATAGCCTTATCTAAAAATAATGTTTTCTCTCTTGTATTGCTTTCCGTGGCACACTGGGGGTAATCTTGTTTCATTTCCTGAAGTGTGTGTGTGTGTGTGTGTGTGTGTGTGTGTGTGTGTGTACATATGTTAAAAATGAAGAATGTCTGTCAACAGTCAGGAAATCAGCAGAGTTGGCACTTCTGTTTAAAAACAAACAGCCCAGGCTAGGGAGATAGCTCAGTAGAATAAGCACTTGCCTGGCAAGCTCAGGGTCCTGAGTTTAATCCCTGGTACTGCAAATGCATACATACATTTATACATACATACATACATACATACATACATACATACTGCCTCAGAGCTATGAATGAAGGCTGGCATAGCGGCACATAGTAGGCGGAGACAGGCCAATGAAGTCTAAACACAGAAAGCTCCCACGGCATAGCTACCTCCAACAATTTGTCAAGGAGCAGACATCGCCTCCAAATGATACACGCATCCACAAATGATTTGTGTGCATCCACAAATCAGCATTTTCAGTGCTGATTACCTACTTTTGTATTTGAAACAAAAATCTTGGCTTATTGTAGAAAAATATTCTCTTCCTTACAAAAATCAGTACAGAGAATACCATTTCATCCTACCAACATCCACATTTTCTAATTATATTAGAAATTAATTAGGTTCTAATATTAAATTATTTTATTTTTTATTAAACTTAACAGATTTATTATTGTGCCACGCCAAGTGAGGTATAAGGTATAAGAACTTGATTTCTAATTTTTTTTCCTAATGGGCACTTCCCTGAAAACTCTTTTAATCAATTTCTTTACCTTCATCTTGAGAATCTTCTCCCATGTAACCTTCTGATCATCTCTGATCAGTGACATAGGTTTAAAGTAATGGTAATAATTTTAAACACATTTTGCAAAACTGAAATTTTGAACTGTTCTTTGCTCAGCATAGCCAATCATTAATGCCCAATCACACTACCTTTAATATAAAGAATCTCCCATCCATTAGGAGGGACTAGTTGCCACCTGGATTATGTTTTTGTTAACAAGATTTATTAACGCCAGATCTGTTGCTCTGAGCAACACTGGGATCTGGAAATAGCTCTGCTGCAGAAGGACAGATGCATCGCTGCTAACCACTAAAGCAAGATTCCCCCAGCATGGGATTTATTAGGACCTGTAAACCATCAGTGTCTGAAAAGGACTGATCTGAAGGAAATCCCATGTCGGGAGTCATGGGCCACATTCTGCCTACCTGGCTGACTTCCTGTTCTGAAGGGGGACCCTAAGAGGTGATGGGAGGTGCCCCAGGTCTGCCATGCATCTGCAGGCCTGCCTTTCTAAGTCAGCCCGGTGACCCAGCGAGAACTTGGAGGTCAGTTCATACAACATCTGTGCAGAATGAAATGCTTGTCTGCCTGAGAGAGTATTAGCTTATCAGAACCCAGCAGCCAGCGAGAGTTCTCACTTTGTCACTAAGCTATCAATCTGCAGGTCCTTTCTTTTTTCTCCTGCTTTCAGAAGCTGAGCACTGCATTACTCAGTCAACAGAAACAAACGGCAGCCTTCATCAAGTAGGGTAATTGATCTTCACCTCCATGCTAGAAGAATAATTAGAATATTTATTTGTGCTGAAAAATGCCTATTAACTTCAATGGCTGCACATTCTTAGGTCCCTGGGAGAGCAGTTTGAGGTAAAAAGCATAAAGACCTTTCAATATTTTATCTTCCATAAACTGTGGTGCTGTGTAACCACCAGTGTAGAGAGAAAGAAATGTTTGTCGCACATAAAATGTTCCCTTTTGATTTTTCTCTTTTTTATAACAAAAAAATAAAACAAAAACTTGACCTTGTAGCAGAAAATGCCCAGCCCCACCCCCCAGCCAGTATACTTCAGTTTGTTAGTTGCCCGGGTAACAGTTCCCTGTTCAGTGTCTGGTTATTCCTTTCTCTTAGAAGCAGCTGGTCACTGTGATGCACGTTGTATAGGCCAGTCCCCAACTGACAAGCTGTTCTGCCTCTGTCCTTCCTGCTTGCTTATCCCATAAGCCCTGGATCACTAGAGATCAAGGCCTGAGATTCTGGGAATGATCCCGATCAGTGCCCTTAGACGTAAATACATCTGCCTCCATGAGTGTCTTTTCAGTGTTCTGCTTGTCATTGCACTCTGCTTTTTTATTTTATTATTTTTATTTATTTGTGGTACCAGGGATTGAACTCAGGACCTTGCGCTTGCCAGGCAAGCACTTATTCTACTCAGCTGTCTCCCCGGCCCACAGTCTGGCTTTTTAAGAAGCACATTGTGAAGTAAACTAAAGCTCGCTTTCTGTTCTGTGAAAATTCCAGGTCCGTAAGTCTTTTCACTCAGAGGGAAGGATGCAGCCATAGGTTACAGCAAAAATTTTCTTTTGTTTAGAATTTTCTCTTTCATCTTTTTTGAAAAGTTGATTTACTCCCTTCTGGAAGTGACAGCCACTTTAACATTGTTACAGAATTTCTTCTGCTTAATACCAGAGGGGAAAATAATAATCCATAAAGAAAAGAATGAAGCCACATTTGGCTGATAAGGTATATAACCAAGAAAGCAAGACATGTACAAGATCCACAAGTAAAGAAGACGGAGGGCTAATTTTCTTCTAAAGCACTTTGCTTTTGGTAATGTAAATACTTGTATCAATTGTTGTTGTTAAAAAGATGACAAAGTTATTTTTGTGCCCAGTTGATAGCTTGCATTGAGAGTTGATTAATTGAAAGCTGCGGTCTATAAATCACAATCGCAATTGCTAGTCTGTTAATAGCATTACTCTCCACATACACAGGTGGTTTTAGTAGAACAAGTCCAAGCAAGCTCGGTTTTAAGTTATTATTAATCATTTTGATCATTTGGGGCTTGTTTTTTCTATAGTTGTTGAAGTGCCACTGAGAGAATACAGCTGTCACTGATCACATAGTGAGAGAAGTGCATTTGCAGAGACTTTTACATAATTAGTGAAAAAATAGTTCTGCTGGGAGCAGTTAACATTTGGACTAGAACTTACATAGTGTGACAGTATGTGTCACACCTAAATTTGCAAGTGTCACTATTGAAAACCTCCTAGGACAAATGCCACACATTAAATTTGAAACATATCTATTGATCCAAAGAAGACTTTGCGTAAAAAGAAGTGCAATTAATATAATTTTCGTGTATTAATTTATTTTTTGAAAGGAAAGAAAAAAGAGGGTAGTGGAGCTTTCCCATGATTTAGAAGTGACCTTGAGATCTATGAGTGGTTCAAAAGCAGCTGGAGGCTTTCATGCCAACAACAGCTTTTAAAAAGAACAAAATCTGTGAGCATTTGAAGTACAGTGTTCAAGTGGAGAAGTTATAACTCTTTAAGAAAGCTTTGTTTTGTGGACAAAAGTCCATTTAACTGAGCTTTCAAGTGCATAATTCGCATTTTTGAAGCATTAAAAAGTATTCAGATAGGGTTTTTTACAGGGTGCTATTCTTCAAATCCTATGAGAACTTTAAAAATATAAAGAGGAAATTTTGTATTATGTCAGCTTCATCCTTCTGTTAACCATTTATTTAATCTTAACATCATATTTGAGTGAATTCTGTGACTAGCAGAAAGGGTCTTTTATGGTCATGTCAGTTTCAGAGCTGAGAGGCCCAAGCTACAGGGTGACATTGTAGAAAATTAACCAGCTGGTTTTTTCTCCTCAGGCTAGTTGAATAAAAGGTATTTTCCTCAAGTCATGGACTTAAGAAATAATTCCTAACATTTGTTTTGATGTTTGCACCTTTCCAGCTAAATTAGAAATTTACCAAACATCCTTTCATCCTAGGAAAACCAGATTCACTAATCAAAAAAATATATATATTTGCATATGTAATTGAACAGTTAGCATCAGAAATACTTACAACCCATAAAAGGGTCTGTCGCTTTGGCCCTCTGTAGAGTTGGTGAGTTGGTATGGCTGTTAAACCTTGACACAAGCCCAGAATCCAGAATCCTGTCCTGGACAACAACAAACAAAAAAGTTTGAGTGATCCCAGGCATTTCCGTTTGTCTGCAGGTGTTAAATGCAATGGCAGAAATTCCACAGACATACAGAGCACAGTCCCAGGGGTGAAAGACCACTGGGACATCTCCTGAATCACTGGCTTGCAGAGTCTTCTCCTGCACTGGGAGAAACATGTGACCAGGAGAGGAAGAGCGAGTCTGCATCTTTTATTTGTATGCTACAGCAAGCAGGAGAGATATAAGTCAAACATTGCCTCAGATAGAAAGGTTAGGTTTCCCACCAAAGGAGAGAATTGTGAGTGAGCAACTGAAGACCTGTACTATCTCATTTTACTTAGCAACTGCCTTTCCCTGGAGAAATTTACCTTCATGATACATTTGTGAAATACAAAGGAGTTAGTCTAGAGTAGTATGTCAACATCTCTGAGTTTTATCCCAGTCCCTTATATTATATTTGTATGACTTTTTGGATTTAGTGCTCAGTTGTTTTTATGCCATGTAGGTCAAACCAGCTGGCTTCAGGAAGAATTTTTCAACAGGAAGCATATTCTCTGGGTCCCAGATTTCTCCTACAAATTCTACACATCTCATTTGACTGAAGGGAACTTCCTGAAAAGTTTACTTCCTAATATTTGAAAAGCTAGTGCATTATGGCCTTTGGTAATCATTTTCTCAAGTTTAATTTTGGCCTTCTTCAACTATGTGGCTTGGTTAAATTTGTTTTTGTTCGTTGTGGCAAATTGGCCATTTATTGTATTGTTAGAAGTCTTCATTTTCCCCAGTAGACCGCTCTGACGTCTCATGTAGCAGCAAAGGGCAGGCAATTCACTGCAGCCCCCACCTTCCTGACACACTAGCAAAGCTCTAATACACCTTTGCCATGCTGAGGACATTAATAGTTATCTAAAAAATTAACTATACCAGGTGTGGTGCCACACTCCTGTAATTCCAGAAGTCTGAGGCAGGAGCAGGAGGATCATCACAAGTTTGAGGCCAGCCTGGGCTATGTAATGAGTTCAAGGTCAGCCTGAACTACCTAGCAAGACTTTGTTTCAAACAATATATATTATTTGTGGTCCTAGAGATTGAATCCAGGGTCTCAAACATATTAGGCAAATGCCCTAGCACTGAGTGACACTCCTAGCCCTTTTAAGAATGTTTTATTTTGAGACAGGGTCTCACAAAAGTGTACAGGCTCGCCGCAAACTCAAGATCCTCTACCTCACTCTCCAAGCCAGAGAGAGAGAGAGAGAGAGACAGACAGACAGACAGACAGACAGACAGACACCTGGACTTCGATTCTTTGTGTAGCAACTACTTCTCACAAAACAAGACATTTTTGCTCTGTTCCTAAAAATAGGATTATGACTGTGATGCACTGAGTTCAGATGTGTTATAAATTGGCCCTAGCCTCTGGAAAACCATCAGAGCAGCAGTCGTAGAGTTGGAGTCTGGGAACTGCTAGCATCCATCAGCCTGCAGCCTCGCATGTCCCTGGAGGCTGAGTGCTCACCTCTCTACCAGGCAGCTTTCTGGTTTCCAGCCTCACGATTTGGCTGGGTTAGTGGGTAGGTAGACGCCTCCAAGTTGTTGCAGGCGTTTGCAAACAGCAGGAGGACAAAGAACACTGCTGGATGCTTGTTTAGGGAAAGGACAGGAACCACAAATCCCCTCCAGGGTGTGATGCATCTGGTTGGGCTTCACCCTGGGGGGTGGAGGGGAGGTGTATTTCTCTGTCTCTGTTTCACCTTGTGCTAGTGGAGTGCTCCAGAACAACTGCAAGCTTCCAAGAGGAAGTGAAGCATGTGGCTGTCATCAGGGAACTTGTTTGCCAACAAATGAGCTTTGCTGGGTAAAATGATCTCGTCCTCTTTTGCTTCCTTTCTTCCCTAAATGTACTTCGGGTATGATGAGTGGGAGTGACCCCAACCGAGTCTCAGCTCCACAAAAGAGCTCCTAATTGCTCTTCTCGGTTCTTCCCATGAACAGGTGTCAATATTTGAGGTGTCTTCTTAGACACCAAGGAGCTGTGAATCAAATTCCTCTGCTCAGGGAGCTTACAGTTCAGTAGAGAGATGTCTAACAGCCTCTTGGGAGTGGCTTAGCAAGCTGAACATTTGCCTCAACCGTGCCTTACTAAGCACCAAGGGGAAAGTTCTGAATCGGACTTACAAATTGGATTTTCTTTAGCATTCGGAGTTTGCCGTTTGAAAACTTCCAATGACTGCTTCACTGCCCGCTGGAGTAGTGCTTCACCTCGCACTGGAGGGCTTCAGAGATCCAATCCACATGGGCCTTTTGAGCTGTGCTGTCGCTCACACACACCCATTCCGACCATCTATCTTATCAGTTCTAGTTCTTGTACCTCCAGGACTTGTCCTGTGTCCCACTGAGAAGAAGCATGATATTTCCATCCCTTTTTTTTCTTATGTGGTCTCCCCCAAACCTGCTGCTACTCCTGAGCCTCAAAGGGCCTTTATTTCCTCTAAGCTTTCAAATTTGTTGTTGGGATTGACAGAAACATGATGCAGCTAGCTATCTTCCATCACGCGCCTATCACTGTCTCCCCAGCTAACGCAGCTAATGCGAATGCCTTTTGGATAAGAACTGTCACATCACTTGTTTTTATTAGTAGTAGTAGTAATATTGGGGATTGAACCAAGAGCCTTGCACATGCTAGAAAAGTGCTCTACCACTGTCCTCCACTCCCTACATTTAAAAAAAAAAAAAAAATTACTTTGCTATAGTGTCTCACTAAATTGCTTAGAGTGGCCTTGAACTTGTGTCCTGCCTCAGTCCGCAGAGCAGCTGAGCTTACAGGCATGCACCACTGTACGCATCCCTCATTTCTTTTCGTGCCCTCCTTGGCGGTTTCTCTACACCAATATGAGCTCCATAAATAGCTTACGATTACGAGTTGTCACACTCATGCCTGGCTACTCAGATTTTAACATTTTAATTGCATACACTGAGTCAAACAGTCCCAAGTAGAACTTGTTTCTCTGGTTGGTTGTTCAAAGCTAGGATTCACAAATGTCACTGTCTTTGTTCTTGGTGCACTTGAACAACACCCTTCTATAGTGTTGCCAAGCATCCACGTGGCTCTGTGTCACC
>PVKN010010521.1:0-22558 GCA_004027915.1 Capromys pilorides
GCACGCGTGAGGCGGAGCAAGCAGGAACAAGTGCTGCCCAGTGCAAACTCTAAGGTCTCACAGCCAGGCAGGCTGCCACGTCGGCCCGTGGTCCTAAAACACCTGACGCTTGCTTGCTTGCTTGCTTTCTTTCTTTCTTTCTCTTTCTTTCTTTCTTTCTTTCTTTCTTTCTTTCTTTCTTTCTTTGCCTTTTTGAGACAGGGTCTCGCTATGCAGTTTGGGCTGGCCTTGACTTCACTTTTGTAGCCCGGGCTGGTCTCAAACTCGCACTGATCCTCCTGCCTTAGCCTCCCAGGTACTGGGATTACAGGCGTGCGCCACCACGCCTGGCTTGCTGGCTTGCTGTCTCTCTTTCTTCCTTTCTTTCTTTTTTCCTTTCTTTCTTTCTTTCTTTCTTCCTATGTATTGGGTACAGGGTCTCGCTATGCAGCTTAGACTTATAGCGATCCTCCTGTTTTCAGCTTCCTCTGCACTGAGATTACAGGTGTGTGCCACCACACCCAGTCTCCGTGGCCAGCTCAGTGTGCCCAGGGACAGGGCCTGCATGGCATGTGGTACCGTGGATGAAACCCTTGTCCCTGCACTTGCCTACACCTGACCTTTTCATACAATGGTTTTTGGAAATCTTGCTCATTAACAAAAAACGCACAGGTAGCCACAAAACTTTTAAAAAGTTACCTGGAGTCCACTTGATATCCTGTCAGTTTAACAGGCCCACTTTGACCAGCTACCCCACACTGTGCAGAGCCCAGCATGGCCAGTTCCTTGTCACGGGTGAACTGACAGCCAGAGTGCCACATTCCTTGCTCCATGCCCGCAGCCTGTCTCACAGACTGCAGCCCTGCCCCCCCGACACCAACGTGCGGGCCCCAACCTGCTGCCTGCCAAGTCCCTGCTGGGTCCGACCCACCCATCAGCATCACAACCCAGCGTGATCAGTGTGGCCGAGGTGGGGGCGTAAGCCCACCCAGGGCTGGGTTTACATCAGGGGCGACAGGCTCTATGATTGGCAATGAATTAGATCTAGAAACAAGTTGGGACGAAACAACTCAGGACCCTGCAGCTGTCAAGCCCAGGC
Source organism: Capromys pilorides (assembly GCA_004027915.1). Taxonomy (NCBI): domain Eukaryota; kingdom Metazoa; phylum Chordata; class Mammalia; order Rodentia; family Capromyidae; genus Capromys; species Capromys pilorides. The sequence goes on from PVKN010010521.1 coordinate 1,079, forward strand.
AGTCTGCCCGATCTCCCAATTCTAGGGTCAAACCAAGCAATAATAAAATAAATGAATTGCAGAACTTTGGCAGTTTTCCTTTAATTGAAAGTGTGCTTTTCTATCATTACAAGGGGAAGTTCCAGACTTGGACTTAATAAAAATCAGCAGTAGTTTTCGGCTACATTAGATTTCCACACTAAACAGAAACAGCTGGGTGGGCAGCGGAGGCAGGTGGCCTGGCTTTCTCGGCTGTGCCCGAGCCACTGGCCGACAGAGCCACGGGCCTCTCTGGGCCCAGGCCAGGTGCTCGTCCACTTTTCAGGGTGCACTGAGCCACCCACGGGCAGTGTGCCTCTGTCCTTTACACTGCTACCAAAACACTCAGAGGCCACGGGCTGCCAAGACGCACACACTCTGGGTTCCCTGCACATGGGGCCAGGCCACTCGAGGCCTTGTTGGGGTCCTGCCCCAGGCCCATCTCCTCACCAGCCAGTTCTCCTGCTAAAGTGGGAGCTCCCTGACGCAGAGAAAGAGCAACTGCCACTCTTCCCAAAGTGCTCTGGCTTCTGAACACAGCACGCAGACCCTTGGGGCAACTAACATGCACAAGACACGCAAACATCTAGGAACTGCAATGGTCCACACAAATGTGCCACACCATGGGTTTGTGGCGTGGCTGTGGTGTGGGGCCACTGTTCAGATGGGCCCTATCACTGCACCCTGCCCCCACAGGTGCTTTGGGAGCCCAGGCCTCCCGCCCCTGGCCAGGCAGTAAGCAATCTGCCCCACCACGTGCTGTCGATCCAAGAACCCGTAGTGCTGCATCACAGATCCTGGACTGGAGACGCCAGAGTCACGGGCCAGAGCAAGCCTGTCCTTACAGGGCAGTCGCACTGGGAGTTTTCTTACAGAGACAGAGAGCTAACTAACACAAGGACTTTTTACTCACAAGCCATGCTATGCTTAGACTTCAGCAAATCCCAGCCATCTATTTTAAAATGTATTTAGAACATTTATAATACAAAAAAAAAAAAAAAAACTGGTTTTCAGGAGCAGCATTTCTCTTTGCTTCTCCCAGTACATAAGCAATGCACCCCAAATCTTCTAGACAGAAGTTTCCTGGCTATGTTTGCTGCTGGGTTCCTAGCGCTGCGTCTTTCCTCACGGAGCTGTGACCGGTTGTGCGTTTGCTGTGAGCAGCCCTCCCGATGACGTTTCCTCCGACAGTGAACAGAATGTGCCAAGCCTGACGGGTTTGGGCCTGCAGTCCAAGCACACTGGAAGGCTGATAGAACCCTTGCAAATGGGAAGGTGACCGAGTGGGGCGGCACGGGACAAAGAAATGCGTCCTGTCCGGCAACCGCTCACCAAAGGAAGGAGACTGCTATGTGCTACAAACACAGACTTCAGAAGACAAAAAGATGCAGTGGCTTCCAGAGCAAGCGTCCTCTCTCCCCGCTGGAGACTAAAGCCAAGAATGCCGCGTTCAAAGTGACCAGGTGGACCACAGTGGACAGGTGGACCATGGACTTTCCTGTTAGTGAGCTTCAAGTAAGGAACAGCATGGGCTCCGGGAGCTGGACTGGACTAAGGCCCACAGGAGACTCGGAGATGGCCAAGAACCGAGGGGGGGGGCGGGTAGAACTGCCACTCAGAGAAACCTGGCCAGGTCCGGTAGGCGGCAGGGCAAGCAACAGCTGGAAGGGAAGCGTAAGGGCAGGAAGATGCTGAACGGAGGGGCTGTGATGTGAGCACAGCAAAGGAAAAGGTGGGTGTACACCCGCAGCCTCGGGGCTGTCTGCTGGGCTGTGGACGCCTGACCCCATACATCGTCCACACGCGTCGGCGTGAGCCGCTTCCAGGCCCGTCTTTTCTACCGTACCTCTAACAACTGGGTTGGGATTTCTAGGTCTTGTAAAAAGGAAAAACTTTATGAAAGTTTGAACTTAGAAAGGAAAGCAGGCCTGCTCTGCCCCCATTGTGGGGGGTGGGGCTTGGCCACACGCACGTCCTGTCTGACCTGAGGTCTGGGGGTCTCACACACTGCTGCCACAGCCACTCAGGAAACCTGCTGCGTGTGCTGTGGAAGACAAAGTCCAGGACGGAAACGGCCAAATCAGGGCGCATAGCTGCCTGCGCTGGCTCCCAACTCTACCCGCTCCTGAGGGACAAATTTAAGTAGCTGGGGCTGCTCTTGGAATTAAGCAAGTGCAGGAGGATTAACCAGGGCTAGAAAACGGCTAGCGTGGCCCCTCGGGCGTAGGGCACGCCCGATCTCTCCAGGGAGGACCCGAGTCCGTCCGGCTGGGGTTTCCTCGGCAGGGGCCTGGGGTGCAGAGGTCTGCTCCAAGGGCAGTGAAGCGGCCGCGCCCTCATCGCACCGAGCAGCTCGCTCGCGCCTTCTCCTGGAGCCTGTCCTCTCAGGAGGAAGCGCAGGCACAAGTCGCGCTGTGCTCAGCTGATGGGGGCCATGGTGCAACCCACCCCACCTGCATCCACAGCGTGTCCCAGTGGATGTGACCACAAATGTCAGCAGGGCTTGAAGAGGAGAAGAAACTCAGTCACGTCAGCTATAGCTCTCACCACATCACGTCCACAAAACCAAGACAAGAGCTTGTCTCGGTCCACACGACCACACTTGTGCCACAACTCCGCAGCTCGAGAGCGTGCCAAGAGACGAGCCTGCATGGAGGCCAGGAAGGAGGCGGCAGACGCCTGGAGGGCCACGCACTGAGCCAGGCTCTTCTGACGCTGCAGCGTCTCCACTGTGAAAGCAGAGGCGGCAGCCGCTCCCTGGGTTTCTCACCGTGATTGAGGATGGTGCGCAGAAATCTCACTCTCAAAAAGGCACCTGGCTGCCGGGGAGAGAGGAGAGGAGCGGGGAAGTGTTGCTGTCCTCAGGCCCGTGGACTCTGGGTGGACAGCGTGGCACGATGACCCTGTGGCTCCTGGTGCCCACCTGACATTGCGAGGTGGGGAACAGTGCCTATGTCAGGCTTCGGCCCCCTAGAAGTGCTGCGTAGGAGGCAGGTGAGGCTTGGCTTTGGGGTTCACCTGGTGCATGCGGGGTACCTGTTTCTACACAGCTGTCACCATATTGCAAGTTCACAAAACTTGTGATGACAGAGACCCCCAAATCCTACGTCACTTTTCCAGAGCTGCCTAGCATCCCCTGGGGCCCTAAGAGCGCCAACCAGGAGGCAGTGGAGAGGTCTGGGCACACTGGGTGCCCTGGGTGGGCAGAGGCCTGATGATGACCCTGCCTCAGTGCCCGCAGTCACCAGCCAGGCCTCGCCTTGTACTGAGCACACGGCTCGGAACTGCAGAGCACACAGTTGTTGGAAACCAAGGCAAACAGCGTGGAACCCCTGGGGGACACAGGGAAGTGCTGAGCCATGCTGCAGACAGCGCTGTGGGCCCACCCCCACCCCCACCCCCACCGTGCCTCAGCCCTGCCCTGCCCCACGCAGGGGCCCTGTCTCCTGTGCATTTGGAGGACAGACCGACTCGGTACCGTTCGCACCCTGTCCTCACCTGGCTGGTGGCCAGCCTGGAGGGCCTGTGGCTTTTCCGGCTGTGGCCAGAGTTGGTGGTAAGAAGCATGCGAGCTGGCGGCCCTGGCGCTGGCCGAGGGTCCCACTCACTGCTCAGCCTCAGACCTAACGAGCATGGGCAAGGACTCCGCCCGGCTCTCGGGTGGAGGCAGAGCTTGTGCCTTCTGTGCGGGTGCTTTGGAGCAACCCGGTTCACCTCAGGCCTCGCCTTGGTGGCCCTGGAGCTAACTAGGGCCGGAAGAGGATGTGCTGCGGAGGCCTAGGCCCATCTTTTTCTCAGCATCAAGCCTCAAGGGGACGTTTTAGGAATTTCTTCCTAAGCACCTTCCTTCTCCACAAGCTTCTCGGGCTGCAAGAGGGCTGAACGTCTCCGAGGGCCACACATGCCTCTGGGACCACAAACGCCGCTCACCGAGAACTGCACACCCTCCGAACCAGTGCCCCTGCCCGGGGCAACACCCTCCTTGCTGTGGCCCAGGGCGACTGGGCTTGGACTGCAGCGTGCACTGGGCACCAATAACAGCAGTGCCCCAAGGCGGCATGGATGCCTGGGGAGGCCCAGACCCCAACAAAGGAGCCGTCCACTCACCCTGTACAGCCAGACCCTGGCCCCACCGTATTCCTTAGCATTCCCAGCCAGCAGCGTCTGGCCCACAAGCACGCTTCACGTCTGAACTGCATTGTATCAAACATGCACTTGAGGGGAAGCATGCAAACACGCGCTGGTGTCAGGGACGAAGGCAAGTGCCGAGCCAGGCCCACGGTGGGAGGCGGGGCCTCGGGCAAAGGTGTGTGTGGCTTGCTGTGGTGGCTGTGGACTTGGACACGGAGGCCCGAGGGCCCCACGACCCTGCAGGAAGCTGACAAGATAGGCAGGAGCCTAAGCAAGGAGGGACGGGCTGTGTGCAGTGCCAGTGCCTGGGTGCAGGCTGGTAGGGGCAGCCCCTGGATGGTGCAGCGCCCCCACACATCAGGGGCATTAGGTTTTCACGTCTCCGAATGTTCTGTGGAATCTAATTTCTAAATATGGGCTCAAAAGCTTCAGGGGCTAACAGGAATCACGTCTGCAGGCACCAGGAGGCTGCACGTGAACTCTGCTTGGGAGCTATCAGCACACACAGCCCATCGCCTGAGAGGAGGGCCCAGGGCACCCAGCCTCCCAGAGGCCACGGCAGGGGGCCCAGGAGCTGCCCGCTGGGTCCAGCACACAAGGGAGGCCCCAGACCAACAGACCGTGCATCCGGGGCACAAAGAGGGCTGAACACTTGGGGAGCACCGTGCTCACTACCCAGAGTGGGGTGAACAGTGCTCTTCTACCCAGCTACGCGGTGCGGCTGTGCTCCATGCTGCGACACCAGGAGCCGCTCTCAGTCTCCAGGGCTCTTACGCACTCTTAGCCACGTAGCGATGCCACGTTGTCCATCGTTAGACAACGCAGCGTTGCCACGCCAACACTCCCGGCACAGAGATTTAGAGGCTCCTACTGCAGGCAAGACAAAGCGGCTAAGGCTATAGCCAGTCTCACATCGTAAGTGAAGCCCTGTGCAGCCCACGGAGGCTTCGGGGTGGTGCAGTTGGTCCCACACAGCCCCCGCACCCTGGAGCTCACCAGCCATGAGCTGCAGGCTTCCCCTGCCTGCATCCCGTCACTGTTGTTCACTTTTCCTGTTACGACTACGATACTCATCCACGGCCCTGTTTGGCAGGTAAGCGTAAAATGAGCAGTGTGGTGTCACTCAGAGACAGGCACGAGGTAAAGAAAAGTGGCGCCGTGAGGCCAGGGAGAATGGGGCAAAGGTCACCCCACAACGCACACCCAACGGCAATGAAGTAGCCAGGCTTATAAGCCCCTTGTTTACAGTCTGAGCACCAGGACCACGTGTTCCCGAAACCCGTGGCTTCCTCTGAGTGACATTGGAAGTTGTGGCATCCTAGATGACTGTCATTTATGACACTTTGTAATTATTAATGGGAACAGCCCTTGAATTTTTCAAATAAATGTATTTCTAAAATAAATCTTTTTTGTTTTTGGTGATTTTTTTTTTTCCTAAAATACATTTCTAACAAACCTTTACCAGGCTTCTCTTTAATTTTAAGAAAGGAAAATCTCAAGGTCTGATTCAGAGTGTGCAGCGCTTCCAGCTGAGGGCCCTGGGGCTCGATCAGGCCTCAGCAGGAAAGGGGGAAGACTGGGTGCTGGGTGGAGCTCCGCCACTTATGGTGGTGCAGGGCGCTCTTCGGGCCACCACCCAGGGACGCTGCAGAGCCCGATGAGCCCGCGGGTCTCCTGCTGAGACTCTCGCGGTGTGCCCTGCTGGAAGCTGCCCATGGGGGCAGCATGTATGGACTGAGGGGCCCTTATCTGGATGGAAAGTGCCATGGTGACCCCCAGGCTTCAGGCTCCTCCTGGACAGGTGAGGTGGACCGCGAGGAGGCCGCTGACCTGAGGGTGCACTTCCCTGTCACCTCCAGCAAAGCCCCGCTGCCACCCCTCCTTCTCAGCCTGCTCTTCCATTCTACACACCGACAGACAGACAGACAGACAGACAGGCACGCACGCACGCACGCACGCACACATACACGCCCATGCACTTCTGCTTCCACTTCCCTCCTCTGCACTAGAGACTCAAAGAGGTCTGCTGGGCCCTCTCCACGCCTCTGGGCTCCAGGACCTGGGCACCTCCCAGGCCACCACTAGGACTCAAGTCAATATTTCTTCCTGTAAGCTCAATACTTTCAGAAAGAAAAACGGTTGACAGCAAAAGCCAAAACTAAGCCAACAAAACCAGCCACCCAAGCGAGGGCAGGCTTCTGAAGGAGGAAACCATAGGGCACTAAGCCACCTTACGATTCTAAGAATCTCGCAAGTTCTTCCAAAGCTCAGCTGAGTTCAAAGGCACATCTTAGGTCTGGTAGCTATTTCTGTTCCTCACCCTAAACAAATGCTCCTTAAAGCATTTGAGCTTGCAAAATGATCTGGCGTTTTTCTCGGTGAACCAACCAGTGGGAGATGTGGTCCTCCCAGGGCGCCGCCGTCACGGCCTCACAGGGCCATCACCCATGCCACCTGGCGTCTCGGTGCTTTCCTGTGTCCACGCAGCACTCACAGCACCCATCGGGAGCATGGCAGAACCACGCCAGCAGCTGCAAGCCTGTGGGCGGGGACAGGACAGGGGGGGTGCTGACCTGGACGGGCTCGGGCGGGAGCTGGACCACGTGTTGCATGCGCTCGCTGTGGTGGTGGCGCGACTCCTCCTCATAGACCACGTCCCGCTCGTGCTGGGGGAGGCTCAGGAAGCGGCGGATGGTGCAGAGGTTCTCCCACAGCGTGCGGTTCTCGGGGCTCGGGTTCTCCTTCCAGCGGAGCAGCTCGCAGAGCCAGCCCTGCAGAGAGGGGCACCGGTCAGCCACGTTGGGCATAGCAGCCCTGGGAGGCATGAGGGAGGCCAAGCCAGAGCCCGAGTCCTCTGTGGTTTGCTACCTGACAGCCTTCCTGACCAAGCACATTCTAGATCCTCGAGCGAGATCGTCGCTCCTCATCGCCAGAAGCGGCTTGCGGTGGTCAGCTGCCACGCTGAGCCGCCGCCAGCTAGCTGGACTCCCACCTAAGACAACAGTGGTGACGAGCCCAGGGTTCCAAGAGAGCAAACGCTTAAGAAGGAGAAGGAAGGCCAAGGGCACTCAGTGCAGGCTCTCTCTGGGGAGAAAACACGCCCACGGCCCAGAGTGGCCTCACGTGCCGGAGTGACAGCCCCGGCCAGGCACAGCAAAGGTGCCCTTGCTCGGTCTCCGGGTGCCCCGGCTCACTCCCCTCGCCACCACCCTGCCCGTCACACCACACCTGCAGGAAGGTGGCCGTGGGCATCTAGCACCTGCACAGGGCCACCTCCTGACTCTCGCATCCGGATGTTCCTGCTCCTGCAACTGCAGGAGAAAGAAAATGCAATGCAAATAATGATGGATGATATGAAAATAATACAGAGGATGCTGTCAACATCGCTTCCTGGCTCATGTCAAAATATTGTACCCAGCCGCTCTCTAACCCGTCATTTCCAAGCGACATCGCTCATTTTAAAAACGGGGACTGTCCCGTATCACGCCTCTTTGCAAAGGAGTAAAAATCTCTCTCAAAAGGTGAGAAATACATCTCCAATCCCAGGCAGCCCCGTGTCACCGCTGGTGCATCAACGCAAGGCCCCGACACGCACCGTAGGCGCCCCATCGAGCATCCTAAGCCACTGTTTGTCTAGCTCTCTGCTGTGTCTTCTGCCTTCACCCAAAAAGAGGCAAGATTTGATTATCTCCGCTGCAGCGGCCAAGACAGCAACACCAGCTGTTCCCATTGTGCGGCCTCCTCCTCGCGGCCTCCATGTTAATAACCTGATCATTCCATTTTCCCCCTCAACTGCCGGCTGCAGCCCCGCGCTGAGACAAAAACCCAGGCCCATCTGCAGCAGCTGTAGGCACTGAACTGTGAAGCCACCGGGGATTTATAAACTAATCTGTAACACAACACTGCCTTGTTTTTACAAGTGAGAGGCCACATTTGCGCAGACCTATCTTCTCTTGCAATAAACTGGGAGCTTGGGAGAGTTGGAGGGTGAGGAAGAGGAAAACGAGACACCTTATCATCTGTGGGGAATGCTCCGCTTGGCGCTGGCGTTTTCACGGGGTTTCCCGACTCAGTTCACAGGGAGGCAATGGTTAATTTTCAAGGTGCCATGTACGAGAGATGAAGATAAATTTTTTTTAGCCCAACCAGAAGATAAATTATATTTGAAAAATCTCCTGATCCCAAAGTGTTTCCTCCAGGGTTTTTTTCATACAAAGAAAAGAATTCTTGAAATGGAAAATAAACCATCTGTGGAAAAATAAGCTCCTATTTCTCTGTCTTTTCACAGATCTGAATGAGTCTCCAACTGAACTCTTTCAAATGTCTCAGACAGGTATGTTTAACATCTCCCCGGGGAGGTCGGCACAGAGACCATCGCTGCGCGGAGAAGAAAAACAGCCCCGCACCTGTTAAGGAGACGGCCAGACCCACAGGCAGTCGGCACCTGCTGTCCCGCCCTGGGATGGGCAGTGCTGGGGACAGGGATACCGGGTGGCACTGCCACGACACTGGGAGCATCCCACGCAATGCCCACTGCCTTGCTCGGTGGGTCGGTTTGCCACGTGCACACGTGGCAGCCCCACAGGACAGCGTCCGGCCTGCGTGTGGACTGCGTGCTCTGCGTCCGTCTTAGAGAAGCGCAGCGCTCCATTTGCCCACTGACAAGCAAGGGCTTGACCTTGAAGCTATTAGGGAGCGGATTAGACACAAGTGTGGTCATGTGTGCAGACATAAGCAAACCAAATTAATTTCTGGCACAGGGAAGTGGCCATAAGCCCCCGTCCTGAGGCTCCAGGGAACTCCCTCAAGTCCCTGACGGAGTCGAGCTAACAGCATGTCTCAGGGACCCGGCTTGGAAGGTAGAGCACATTCATGGTGTTTAGAGGGTTATTAATCTAGTTTCCCACACAGTGTTTGCTTGGCTGATCAGATTAAGGGATGCAGCCTTCGATGGCACCCCCACCGCAGCGGGCCCCAAGAAATCTGCGACTTCCCAGCCTTGGACATATTGCACCATGTGTACCCAGCTGCCTCAGTAATTAGCTTACGGATGTATCAGCTGGCCCTGTGATTTTTATAAATAATAACTAACCTACGGAGCAGAAAGACTGTCAGGGCCTTACGGGAGCACAGCTCAGGAGGCGGCCCCAACTCCAGCCTACGCCTCTCCAAAGCGCTGCGATTCCCGCCAGCGGAGCCCCTGGCCGCCACGGACACACAGGATTCCTATCTGAAATGGGGGCGTATGTTTGGCTGGCTTTCTTCACGGCAGCCATGGTTTGCTTTCTCCTAACTGGCTCCCCTGCTCCCCACATCCGGGCACACTGCTCCTCAGGAAAGCTGCCCCTGTGCCCTACTCTCCACCTCGCCGCCACCTTGGGGCTCAGGCCGGCCTTCCCTGTGGCTCGGCAGAGCCTCTGATCAGCTCTGGTGGCTGCTGGGTACAGGGTAAGTGCTGCAGGTGCACACATGTGGCTCCCGTGAGCCCACTGAAGGAGAGAGGAAGGTCCCCTCCTTGGGGTTCTTCTCGTTTATATAATTTTTGTATGCCATCCAAGAAAGTTTTGCAGTATCAGGCAAAAAAAAAGTGTAAATGTCAAATAAAACAGTGACAGATGACAGTATTCTCTATTGAATAGCGCTGTTTCTGCCGTGCATGTTCAAAGGGAACTCATGAATTATTAATAAACAAATCTCCTTTTTCTGTTAAAAACCTCAACTAGGGTTTTTGCTGCTGTTCCCTCTGTGTTATGTGGAGCATTCCAGGAGAATCATTTTCATTCCAGAAACGCTGATCCAGAAGCTCACCTGAGCCCCCTCGGCCAGCCCTGCGAGTGCACATGGGGGCTGGGGCTGTGGCTGGAGGGGCTGGCGGTGGCGGGGACTGGACTGGCGGTGTGGCCCTCAGTGCTGGGGCACTGGTGCTTGGGGGGGGGCCCCCAACGGCGTGGCACTCAGGGCTGGCCGCCGAGGGCTTCTCTAGCATTGGGTAGCTGGGGGCCTCTAGGGGAGGGTAACTCCCCGCCGGAGCTCCTGGGTGCTTCACTGTAAGAAGACAGGCTGCAAAGGATGGTTTGCAGTGCTATGAAGAATCCACAGTGACACAAGACCAAAGCCAAAGTGTGAAGAGGACACACGGACACCACGGACGGATGGGTGCTTTGTGACCACACATTGTGAGCACACAGCAGCACGCTGGGGGCAGTCACGGCCTGCCTCAGGGCATCAGACACGGCCGGCTTCGGAGGTGTTGGGCAGGAGCACCAAGCTATAGGCTGCAGGGCCACTGCAGGCCGAGGGGTGAGGGGCAAGGCACAACCACCCAGTTTGCTCAGGCGGGGATCCCAGCACGGACCTCACAGCCAGCAGAGAAGCTGCAGGAGTCAGGCGGGGCTCCAGTGAACAGGTTGGAGAGCACAGTACCCTCCCGGCATGGGTGGGAAGGCGCCACAGCGGGGCTGTATCAGTACCACACTGTAGGGGCCGGGGAGACAGCTCAGCAGACCAAGTGCCTGCTGGCAAGGGCAGGGTCCTGAGGTCAATCCCTGGTACTGCAAAATAAGACAATCGATTGATCAATCAATCACCATGCTATGGGGTGTGTGGAGTCCACCTGCCAAGCAGGAAGGCGCACACCGCAAGCGCTGGAGCCCCTTCCGCAGCCACCTTCTGTGAGTATGAAAGTCATTAGGACATGAAGTTTTAAGAAGACAGACACTCCCTAGAGCTTGCACAGGACAACACACACGCAGGGCCCAGCCGTCAGGGGCCAAGGGATTCACAACGAAAACTTCCTATCTTCACACTCAAACCCCAAGGGAACTCAGGTCCACATCTGCTCCCTCGTGCTCGGCGGCTGGCGGTCCCTGGCCGCGTGGCACGCACGAGCAGCCTTCACTCAGGTCTCCCCTTAGCCTCTCACCAGCTTCCTAGGCCAAGGCTCTTCCCTCAGCAGACACAACTACCCTGGCCATGCCTTCCACCCACTCGGGTGAAGCGAGCCCAGCAGCACCGTCTGCTCGCCATCCTCGAGTTCCGCAGAGCTGCAGCGCGATCGGAACTTGCAAAGCAAATCCAGCTGCACACGCAAGCATCAGGACTCCAGCTACTTGAAGACGTGAGCCGCTGATCCTTTTTGGAAGATGAGCACTAATGTAACCGCTTATCTGTCGGGAACCTGGCAGTTTTATCACCGAGTTGTGGACCGTAGGGGGGTCCACAGCCCAGAGCACCGAGGAGGCAGCACTAACCCCCACTCGCTCTGCTTCTCCTTTCTGACCCTGCCCTCCAGTACGGCCCCAACCTCATCCTCCAGCCCCTGGAAAGCACAGGCTACTCCCACCTCATGCTGCCTGCTGCACTCCTCCTCCTCCTCCTCGGGGGCACTGCTGAGTCTGCAGGTGCCGGCCTCTGAGGCCTCACTGCCAGGCTCCCTCCTGCCCTCCATGAGCACCGCAGCTCACACCTGCCTGGCTCATGCTCGCTATGTACCCACTTCCACAAAGTGACAGTGGCCGCTGTGTTCTACCCGGGCAGGTTCCCACTCCCACATGTCACCACTGGCGGGGCAGACCCCGGGTCCGTGCACATAGGAAGCACTCTACAGATGTGCGCTGGACTTAACAGAGCTACCAAGGACAAAGGAATCAACTTTGAATTCAGAGTGATGGTGGAGAGGTGCCATTTCAGACACAATCCTGTCACTGTTCTAATGTCTCCTTCCCTGCCTCTGATGTGTGGGTACAAAAAGAAAAACACACTGCCACACCTCACGCGTGACCTGCCAGCCTCTCGGCACGCGAACTCCCAGCTGCTGGGCACTCCCAGCCACGTGCCATGCCACACACAGATAGCCCAACTAGCACCATTACCTTTTACTTCAGTGGCACCACTGGGAAGAGGACAGCTAAGGTGAACCAGGAGAGACAGGTGGGCCCCACCAGGGACCGAGAGGAGTGACAGGTCTCTGATGCAGAGATGAGAGAATCATCACTCCCAGGGGGCCAGAACCACCTCTAGGGGCCAAAACATGGGTCCCCAAGGAAGGGAGGGGTCCGGTGGTGAAGGGCAGCAGGCAGGGAAAGTGCTTCTGGAACCCACAGGCCTGGAAGTCACCAGGAGGGCCTGCACCCACGAGACAAAGAACTAGCTTTCTCCTCCAACTTCCTGTGAACACGAAGTCTCTGGGGAGCTCTGACCAGGTCACAAACACCATGTGCCTGCACCTCCAGGAGTTTTCACTCAAGAAAGGAACGACAGTCTTCGAAAGAGTACCAGCTGCATCCATCATTTAAAAGGCCTATTTTCATTCCTAAGCAGTTTGGGGTCTCCCCACCCGTGTCTGCCTGTCTGCCTGTCTGTCCTCTCTGTGCATATGTTTGTTGCCACTGTTCACATGGCAGGTATTAAAGCTCTCCTGGACTGAACATAAAGAGAGATGGCATTACCTACCTCACTGATGAAAACCACATACACATGCACACATGCACACACACACGAGGTCTGAAGCTCTCCAAGCCACACCCCAAAGGCTGAGTGCTCAGGCCATCCGGGTGCTGTGCAAAACGACAGGAGCTTGTGCGACAGAAGGGTGGATCCTAGTCCTGAACCCTGTGCTTCCGGCCTCCGCCGCGCAGGAGCAGGGGCGGGAGGGGGCTCCGCAGCTGGAAGAGTGGGGGCGGGAGGGGGCTCCCAGCTGGAAGAGCGGGGCTCCTGTCCATGGTACTGAAAGGCCACAGTCTACAAAACGCCTCGCTTCCCCTGGGCCAGGACATGGACTTTGACTAACTTCTCCCATCCCTCTCTCCTTCTCTTTAAAAAGAATAAAAAGGTCTTTCTGCAGCAAATTTTCCAGTTTTTATGATAGCCCATAATAACTAAATCTAGTATTAAACAAAAGCTTTAGTCCGCTCGCTTTCCAGGAAGAGAGAACATCTCCAGCCCGATGCGGGAGGCCCGTGCTCCCTGAAAGCAGGGCGCTGCTCCAGGGACCTGCGTCCCCAGATGTCCCTGACACAGGGCTGTGGAGGGCCCAGGTGACAGGAGTCGGGAGCCCACCCTCTCCCCTCCGCGAACCTGGAGGAGCGAGCGTCGGCAAGTGAACAGCTCCAGAGAGTGATTCAGGCTGCTCGCGGCAGAAATGTAAAAGGCCATTTATCACCCACATCTTCAATAGAGAAAATGTCAGCATATGTAACCAAAGGAAATGTTTTCTCAGTGTCTTAGAAGAAAATTCACATTATTAACCACAGACAGTTCGCTTTCTCAAGGGAAGCACAGAAAGTCCCCAAACAAACTTTTGTAACTGTGAAAGGGTTTCTCTTCAGCTGGTTGAGACTCTTCTGAAGTGGGAAATGAGCCAGATGATATTCAGCTCTTGTATCTCAGCCACTGAAGTCTCTTTTCATGAATCCAATAAGTGTCTATTAAAATAAATAACCCCCTAATGACTCTCGGTAACCTAATCAAGAGAACTGAAGCAGCAAGAGGCTAACTAGGAGGCAGCCGTGTCAGGGGCTACAGCAGACGCTGGCCAGGAGGAGCCCGTCCCTGGGCCTGAGTCTGTGCCAGGGAGGCTAGGGCTCAAGGGTCGTGATGGGCTGCCTGGTAGGTGGCAGGAAGAGTGACCTTCTTTTCTTTTTAACAAAATCACACACCACCCTGGCAAGGGACTGATGTCACCTCCCTGGGGTAATAGACACTCCTCACTCTGTACAGAAGTGCCTGTGAAGGCTGAGTCTGTCACTAGGAGGAAGGAGGGCCACTTCGGAGCAGAGCGTCACCTCTGCTGCCAGGGCACACGCTGTTGCTGTTCCCTGTGCCACACACACGCACAGGAGATGCTATGAAGAGTTAGAATGTCTCCACGTCAGTGTGCATCCATGCACCTCACAATGGGGCCTGAGAAAACCTTCATGGCCATCACAAGAAGGATGCGGTCTTCATCCTCCTCCTGAATACTAGAAACGACTCAACTGCGAAGTGCTGTGACGAGGAGGAGGAGAAAGAGGAAGAGAAGAGGTGAAGAGAAAGTGGAAGGACAAAAATGAAGAAAAAGGAAAGATGTCAGTGGCATTCTTCCAAGAAAAAAAAAAAAAATCCTAACATTCATATCAAAACCCCCAAAAGAAAAATGAAAAAAAAAGTAACAAAAAACCAAACAGCCAAAGAGATACTGAGAAAGAAAACAAATCATACTTCCTGATTTAAAATTACATTACAAAGCTAGAGTAATCAAAACAATATGGTACTGCATTAAAACAAATAGGCACACAAGGAACAACAGAATGGAACAGAGAGCCCAAGAGTGCGCCCACGCATGAGCAATCAAGCAGTTCTCAGCCAGGCCATCAGAAAAGCACAGAAGGAACGCTCTCCAATACGTGGTGCTGGGGAGCTGGATGTCCACATGCAAAAGAAGGAACTCAACCCTCAGCCTACAATCATTTAGCATGTGCAAATAGCAAGTCAACATGGGTAAGACTCCCAGACCTACGCCAGAAACCGTACAGCCCCGAGGAGAGAGCACAGGGGAAAGGCTCTTTCACAGCAACTTTTACAAGGATTTTTTTTTTTGGTCTGAAACGGTCTTGCTATGATCCGCGCTGGCCCTGCATTATGACACCCAGGCTGGCCTCCAACTCTTGACGATCCTCTCGCCTCAGCTTCCATCTTGGGAGGACATAAGAGGGAGGACCCAAGAAGGCTGCCTTCGCCCCCCTGGACTGCCACCTCTCGGCTCCAGGAGATGGGGCCAGTGTGAAGGGACAGGACAAGCAGCCCCACAGCATGGCAGGGCATGGCACAGGGAGATGGCACAGGCTGCCGAGGGACGAGGACCTGCTGGGGTGCCACAGGCCTGCTGGGCATGACTGCGTGAATGTGCACATGGTGTCCCGTGCACACTGGCATGCGACACCGGAGGCCTCGTTCTTCCTCAGCGGGAGCAGTCACTGGCTGCAGTGTCCTCCCATCCCAAGAGCAATGCCTGCAGAAACAGTGGGAAGCCAGCCCTCTGGGCTCACAAAGTGCTCATCTGAAGCTTGGCCAACCCTATGTCAAGCGGGGAGCAGCCCTGCATAACGCGTCTGCTCCTCTGCCCCTACTGAATTTCCTCCGGAGAAGGCAGGCATGGAGGGGCCTCAGAGACAGGAGCTGTGCTGCGGGCAGCCAGGCCTTAGTCTCCCACACGCCACAGGTGTGGCCTGGCATGCCGGCCATCCCGGGCCACTGTGCCCCTGCTCTTTCCTGTGCCCTCCAGTCTTCAGCCCCAGCCTCCAGGTGTCGCCCTCACCCTCCAAACTCCTTCCCTCCCCAGCTGCTCCTCCTCCAAAGCTGCCCTCCACAGGGCTGCGCTTGGCCTTATTTTTAATGGGTGATTACAGTAATTCACACCCAAGAGGAACGAGGCTTGCCGGATGCAGTTTCCATTCCAAAAGAACTTTCTGACGGGAGGCGCGGAAGGGTACTGTGTGGATAGAACAGGGGATGGGCTCTGGGCCCGCTCCAGCTCTCCAGACCTCCTCCTTAAAGGCCTCACTAATTGGACCCATTCCCTCCTGGGTGGGTCGCTCCAACAACCTCTGACCCTTTCCAGGGCAAGGGAGAGAGAAGGGAGGGCAGGCAGAAGCGGAGAGGAAGCCTATGTTCTAGGGCTGGGGTCCCGCCAGGAGTCCGGTCTGGGAGGACCGCGCCAGCTACCTGTGGGAGGCGCCAAGTTGCGAGATCGACTTCGCAAGGCGCGCTCCCTTCCCCTGCAGGGTGTGCATGCTGGTGCGTAGACATGGAGGAAGCGCCTGGTGCCCACTGCCTCCGCCCTGCCAGCTACGCCCACCTCGGTGGCAGCACCGTGTTTGGAAGTCGTGCAGTCTCACTCGTCCCCAACCCTTCACAGAAAGGCTCCCCCATGGGCTGTGACACTGGGTCACTGGGCACGCAGGCCGAGCGTCTAGGGCCCCACTCCCCAAGGCTCAGCCTCACCCCCAGCATGCTTCTTCCCAGAAGGGCATTTCCTTATGGATGCTACAAAATCCCGGCTACTGATTTCCTCAGGAGGCATCAGAAATGGCGCTTCTGCCAACTGGCAGGCCCGGCTTTCAAGCAGCCGCTTCAACCATGCAAGGAGCTGTGCCACAGCTAATGCAGGGCCTCCGTGCCAAGCCCACGGCTGATCGCAGGCGCCGGGGACCGAGTCCTCAGGCTGTGGCCCTCCATGGCCCTTGAGAGACGCTCATAAGAGGACAGGTGAAGCTCTGATGTTTACATCAAGTCACGGCAGAGGGGCAGGTTTGCAGAGCCGATCGTGGGGCTCTGCACGCGCCGCACCCTTGCCACATATGTCCTGTATTACACAGTGGAAAACCATTAAATGCACAGTAGCTTTGCCAAGTGGCATTATGCATTTAACAGCTTTATGCGTTCAACAGCTCCAACTCTCATTATATCTGGCCATGTGGTCCATGTGATTTTACGCATCTAACAGTTTAAGAAGGCTCCATGGAACTTTCTTTTCATGGGCTTCATACGAAGGCCGGATACCGAGTCCGAGCAAGCTGCACCTCTGACTCCACGGATGGACAGTCAGTCACCTGGGGACGCGACTGCGCCAAGAAGGTCGGGAAGGGAGACGTCGCCACCCTCCTCAAGATTTCTTCATATTCTTCTGCGTTTCCTTTGTTAGCATCTGAAAATACCTGCAGCTGTTTTGCTGCACTAATACAAGTTAAAAAAAAAAAAAAAAAAAGCCAAGGCCCACCGCAATCTCACCCAGCCAAACACACTGCTGACTTTTAAAAGCTCCCTTTTCCTGAAAACCTTTAGGCCCTAGTAGCAATTTTCTACGGCACACACCAGAAGAGCTGCTCAGGAGGCAACCGCCACGTCCCCATCTCTGTGCATGATGTGAGGACATCTGTCACACACAGTCACAGAGGAAATCAAGGCCAAAATTCGCTGCCTCTCAGAATTAGGCTTTAACCAACTCTCCTGCTCGGCAGTGTGTGTTGCAGTTTAGCTCAGGGCCGGACACAACGCCTGCTCGCAGGTGTCTGCGGCCAGCCAGCAGCAGTCCCCTCCCCAGCTGAAGCCAAGCACAGGTCCTCTCAACTGTTGCTGTTGACAGATATGAAAACTGAAGCATCTGTCGGCGTGTCTCCCCTGAGGTTTCCATCCCTGCCTTCCCGACAATCCGAACACTGCTACTGGATAAGCTTCCATGTTTTTCTGTCAAAAGATTTTAGCGCTGACTTTGGATTCCCCATGTGCGTTTCCTGCTGGAAAAACAACTGTCCTCTGAACAGAAAAGAAACACCTGGCGGGCGAGGAGCCCCAGGGGCCGGCACGGACTGTCACAGCAAAGCCAGCCTGCCCAGCGGGTGCATGGAAGAGCCCTGACCTGGCTGAGGCACAGCTCAATCAGCCAGTCACTGGGGGGCTGAATCATTCAAGGCTGAGTCTTTGTGAACATAAAATTCTTCACGAGAAAAACCTGGGCTTTGGCTTAGGCTCCTTGCTGAACCCAGTGCGGCAGGGCCAGGCGGCCGCGGCAGGCTCCCTGGGGATGGCTGCTGTTAGTCCTATTAAGGCCCAGATGTACTTTTACTGGTGGGAGGGGCAGGCCAAGGGTCCCCTCAGCCCTCGACCTCGCGCCTCTGGAAACTGCTCACCTGGCTCTTATTTGCAGCTACTTTGGCAAACAGGGCCTGGGACACCTTGGCCCGCTTCATCTCCTGCTGGATCTCGTCGTAGATGGCAGCTGTGATGCTGACGCTGGCGCCGTCCGCCTTCATGGGGAGGTCTGCGGTCGGCGTCGAGGCCTTGGCCTACCAAGAGACCATGAAAATAATAATTTAAGAAGTGCTGCATTCAGCCCAGCCATCTGTGCAGAAATTGTCAGAGGACCTCAGTCAGCTGATGCCAGGCCGCGCTCGCTACACAGGGACACTTCCTGTCCATTATTCTAATCAGGTTAATTGTGATTGGAAATAATTGCGGCGGGCTCCTGCAGGACGCGCAGGAGCAGGTGACCCTGCCGACCCTGGGGGGCGGGGGGCACCCTGGGCACGCGCAACGTGCCGTCAGCGAGGTGCCAAGCCAGCATGCAGAACACACACACCTTTCCCGTCTGGAAGGGGCACACCCTACAGGAAGAGCCAGTCCTCCAAGAAACATGAGAAAATGGGTAGAGGTCTCTAAATAATAAATTATTACTCAATTTAATGGACTCCCCAGAGCCGCTCGCGTCCTTTATTGAAGCTTCACGTGTGTCATTTGAATACGCGCTGGCCTCCATGCTTAGCATCTTGATGCTACCCAGACAGAACCTAATTTCACCTAGGAAATCAGTGGAAATGAAACAAAATTTCATTTCGTGAAACCAGGCTTGAGAATGCCTGTGATCCCGTTTTCATTTCCTTAAACTCATATTGCAGTTTTATGTATTCTGCTGTGCACGTGCTAATTGAATGATTTCCCATCAGCTTCAGAGACAAATGAAGGACAACCCAGCAGGTATCTGTGTTTCCCGGGGCGAGAACCCTCAACATCTTCATCCTCATCGGCACGGCTCACGGGGTCCTGGCCCTGCTGGAGCCCAGTGTCAGGAGTCAGAAGCCCTGAAGCAGGACCCCAGCCTTGGGCCGGGAGCACCGCGGAGCACTCTGGGACCCCATGCTGAGGGCACTGTGTGGCCGCGCAGCAGCAGGCAGGCAAGGTCAAGGCTGCACTGGCTGTCCCCTGAGGCCAAGTCGTGGTGAGCGTGGCTGCGGACTTCCTTCCTGGGCCAGGTACTCTAGAAAGAGCTCTAACTTTTCTCTGAATTCTTGTAAGCATCAAGAAAATGAGGTGGGTCACAGTCCTCCTACAGACAGACCACGGGTCAAAGAGGATGCTCAGCCTGCGGCAGGGGGCAAAAGAGCTGTGAGCTGGACCAGGCCATGGGCTCTGCAGGACGTTCAGTCCCCAGTGCTGCCCACTGTGCAGGCCGCCGGCTCTCCACGGGCTATGGGCCCATAGGCTCCTCCTCTATCTACCCTAGGTCAGAACCCACCCATGCTAATGTCCTTCCTGGAGGTCGAGCCCACAGTGCGCTCCCCTCTTGAGTGCTTCTGCACCGTCCCTGCCTTTCACAGCTGCTTTCTCGAGCACCTCCCCACCCCACCCCACCCGTGTCCTCTTCCCTAATGGGTCAGAGGCCTCTGGGCCTGGAGGGCTAAGCCGGAGCTGTCAGGAACTACACTGGGTGATGAGGAGTGCAGGGCAGAACAAGCAGATCTCAAGTCTAGCTCTGCCCCTCGGCCCTGTGGCCTTCTGGAGTTACCTAACCCCTACAGGTATGCCTCCGTAAAACAGCGGTGAAGGGATTCACGTGAGAACTACCGGATTCAGTGGGCGTGTGGTGATCCCTCTGTCTCCTGCGGTCACTGTTTACTGCAAAGCACACTGAGAAAGACTGGTGGAGCCCAGGGTCTGGGAAGACCCTCTGCAGGGCATGCTTCCCGTGAGGGCTCCAGGTGGCCAGGACCCACAGCACGGCACCAGGGGCCTGGGGCTGGGACCAGCTGCGGGACCTCCTCAGTCCCGGGGCCTTTCCTGCACCGGGGCCTGGCTTCAGAGATGTCTGGGAGAAGTCAGGAGGTGCTGGTGAAATGTTTCCAGTGAATTTAATGACCCTTTCCTCCATCTGTGACCATCAGGTTAAGAAGAAAATTTCAAAGATATTGCACGGCCCCACCTGTGCTCTCAGAAACATGCTGGAGCATCTCAATTTTTCAGGAATCTCAAAACTGTTAGATGATCCATCTCCTGCACTCATCCCCAAAGGGAACCCTTGTCTAAGAACCTTAAAAGTGGGATTCTGTTCAGAACAAGCAAGCTACTGTCCCAGCTCTGTGGCCTCGTAAGTGGCTTGGGGTGCTGGGCAGGGGTGGGGAGGCCAGAGCTAGGACAGGGCTGCTTCCTATCCAGCAGAAGGCCTCTCTGGGGAAGGCAGGATGGGCTCTCCAGAAATGGCTTCATGGACTTCAAAAGTGGCAAAAATCCAGGGGAATTTCACAGCAGTATTGGCACAAATTAACAACTTGCCCCACTAAGGGCCAGGCAGATAGCTCAGTAGAGTAAGTGCTTGCCTGGCAAGGACAGGGCCTTGAGTTTAATCCCCAATACAAAAAAAAAAAAAAAAAAACTTGCCCCACTTCATAAAATAGCTTAACACATACATTCTAACATTCATTTAAAAATAAGTAGAAAGGGTTGGCTACACTTGTCCGAAGCAAGCAGTCAAGAGATTTAGCTTTTGGTCTAACAGCAACTGAAGCTTGACATTTCCTTAAGACTAAAGTGAAAGTCGCACAGTTTGGCACAACAGAAAGTGATCTTCAATGAAAAATCTACTGCAGGGTGCAAAAATATAAGGAGGCAGGACGTGGGAAAAGCTGGTGTGCGCTTTAGAAAGCTCAGGCATTCCTGCTAGAAGAAAATCCTGGTTCTATCCCTGGACTTTCTCAAAAACTAAACTCGAACCCAAGCGGGGCAGCTTCAAGCTCTGCACACACTCGCGCGTGCTCAGCGCTGCTGAGGGCTGTCCCCGCGCCCTGCCACCCACCCCAGCAGCAGAGAGTGCGGAGGCATGAGGAGAGCAAAAAGTTCAGGGAGGCGGAGCAGGCCGAAGCGAGGCTCAGGTCTGGACCAGAAAGCGCCTGCCGCCCTCAGACCGTGACCTCCTCCTGGGAGCGCGGGTCCTGGCTCTCTGTACCTGCATGAGGCGAGGACCAAGTCCTTCAGTGTGGTCAGGGAAGGAGTGAGGCCAGCCAAGCCGGGAGGACGCTGCCTGCAAGGAGCAGGGCCGCAGCCCACTTTTCCTGGACCCTCACTGTCCAGGCCCACAGAGCGGGGCGGTGAATCTAGATCGGCATGCCTGCTCCTGTCATCACGGGCACACGGGGCTGCCGCATCCCATCTCAGAACTGCATACAGCGGAACATCAATGACTGCTCCCTGCCTTGTTCCCAAGCACCCTCTGCACCCCAATAAACACCCTGCTCTCAGGAGAGCGCCACACTCTCGTGTAGCTCAGCTCTCACCAAAATTCGTTCCCTTCTTCCGGAACTAGGCAGGGCCCTCAGACATCCTGGAATCGCGCCCACCCGCCCTCCTGACCTGCCCTCCCCCTGCCGGTCGGTCGGGCAAGGCCCTCACCCAGAAGGACCACGGGGATGGGGGGTAAGCACGGGGAGGAGCTATGGCAATCCGCACGGTGGCGCAGGCAGGTTGGGAGGCTCACCTGCGGGGTGCGGGAGGCGCTGGGGCTGCTGGAGGCCGAGGACACCATGCCCA
>PVKN010010522.1:0-22625 GCA_004027915.1 Capromys pilorides
TCTTCAGGCCTGCTCTGGAAGTCACAAGCATAGCTCATACTGCATTCCTTGAACAAAAGTAAATCACCAAGCCTAAATGTTGCAGTGCATAGACTCTGCCTCGTCATGGGAGAGCTGCAGGTTGGTACCAGGACTGGAGGGGCCAATGCGCTACCCTAGCAGAGTCTCGGCACTGGGCCACAGCAAGGGAGGCTGTTCTCTTCCTCTGGACACACAGCATTTGGCCTCCGCTTCTCTCTTGCAGGGGCTTTCACTCCTCAGCTTTCTTTCTCTGAGCACTCAACTCAAACATAGCTCATGAGAAAGGTGACATGAGCCCTGGAATCTCCAATCTTAGTCTGCTTGGGCTGCTGTGACACAAAAATCGAAGACTTAAAAACTGCAGAAATGTATTTCTGTTCTGGAGCTTGGGAAATCCAAGATAGAAGGGCCAGCGGATTTGGCACCTGGTGAGGCCCCACCACTGAGTTTGTGGCTGTGTCACCACTGTGTCCTCATATGGCAGCAGGACCAAGCAGCTCCTTGGGGCTTCTCTACAATCCTACTCATGACCTAATTTCTTCCAAGAGACCCCATCTCCCATATTATTTGTGGGTTGCTCCAGTGAACTACCAGAGGCAGCTAACTTTAAAGAGAAAAGTTTTATTGGGCTCACCATTTTGTAAGCTCAAAGTCCAAGGTCACGTGGGAAGGTCCCATTCATTTGGGGTGGTACATCTTTGCAGGAGTGCATGTTGACACAAGGGGTTACATCTTGAACTGGAGCAGAGGGAAAGGGAGGAAGAGAGTGGAGTCTCCTACCTCCTCTAAGTGCAACCTCCACTGACCTGAGAAACTCTGCACTCCACCACCCAGGCTGCAGGCTTTGCATGTGGACCCTAAACACCCATGTACCCTTGCACAATGACATCCAACATCCAAACCACCATCACTCAGGGTTGAGAGTAAATGTGGGGAGACGCAAGACCTTACCTCTATGAGTTCTAAATCTATAGCCAACTAACCCAAGTCCCTAACCCCTTTTCCTTTAAGAATCAGTGAAGTCCAGACAGGTAAGAAATCATTAGGCAATCCTCTTCTCTCCACTAGGCGTTCCACTTCCTTTCAGTGCTTTGTGAACAGTTTTCTACAGCTCCCTTGGGAACTAACCTTCAAGTAAAAGACATTACCCTGTACTAGGTATTTGATGGTGTGTGCAGATGTGGATGATGCCAAAGAATCGCATAAAACCATCTGGAGAGCTTTTAAGAAGTAATCCATGAAAATGTAGCCTGTATTTTTTGTTTCCAAAGCTTTAAGTAAAAAAGAAAATCCGATTTCCAATGGCGGTCATTGCTATCTAAGGGGTAATTGAGAGAGAGAGACAGAGACAGAGACAGAGACAGAGACAGAGACAGAGAGACAGCCTGGGGTGGGGGGCGGTGAGAAAAATGAAAGAGGCGCAGGCATCGTGTTTTTTCCCTAAAAATCAAAGATTCCAGTATTATAGACAGCTAAGATAGGTAGAAATATAGACAGTCAGATAGGCCTGGGCCCCCAAGAAGTCAGTGCAGAAGACCACTGTAGCTAGAGGCTATTCACAAAGGCCAGGCTTTGAGAAAAAATATACTCCACGTACTCTCTTCAGGCTGAACAGCAGTGATTGCTATGGTAAGTAGTCCTCAGTCACCCCAGGGTGGAGAACCAAACCTCCTTAAACCACCCCTTCCAGGAAAGTCCTTATCCAGCCCACATACACTTGCTAAGTGCCTTGTTTCCCCATTTGATCCCCATTTAATCAATACTACCCTTGTGACTATACTTGTTGTAATCTTATTGGTTCACCATGGTTTTGTGCCACCTCACAACCATCCTATGACTTGCCATTGGATCAATATTACCTAAGTGAATATACTTGTAATCTTATTGACTGATTATAGCTCTGTCCCACATTAAGCCCTGGCCCCCCCCCCACGCACACACCTATGGTTTTGCTCAATAAAGCACACTTGAGAAGCAGGGTCTGTGGACAGCCTACTTTCCTGATCCCCTTCTGTCCTTCTCAGAAAGAAACTTTCTTTCTCCCAATAAAATCTTCCTAGTCCTAACCTCCATTGTTTCTAGAATTTATTTCTCAATTGTAGGGTAGACAAATTCGGTGTTTTGGACATCTAGCAGGTTCGGAGTTATATTTTCCCTATGTCACCAGCACGCAGCAGCCACTCACAGAGCTGAATCAGGTCTTTGTCAATGCTGTACTAATGTCCCCTGGCCCCAGATGACAGAGGCCCAAGCTCCTCCCTACATTTGGAAAAACTATAGCAGGTATTCTTCACCTGAGGCTGAAGGAATGTGTGAACCATCAACACTATACAAAAGCTCAGCATGTGTATTCATTTTTTCTGTAGATGGCGGCTGTGGCTTTTATTGGACTCCTAGAAGTGTCTTTGAAAACACTTTGCCCCTTGCCCTGTGGCCACCAAAGGTGATGGACTTACTGAGAATGGATCTGGTGCTCTTGGGATTTGTGCTGACTGAATTTGGCAAGAGATTTATTGGGTCACTCTTCTATCCGGGTCTGCTTGTATCAGAGCATGTGTGGTACAGATCTAAAAAGCATTTGTGGAAAGGGACCAAGAACCCAGGGGAAAACACAGGATGGGAGATGGCTGCGGGTGCCTTTGTGTGGATAGAGGTAGGCACTGGGACAGCCCAGCTTTTAATTTTGTCAGTCACAGTGAGACCAATTTTCTCTCCAGTTCACCTGAGGAGAGACTGTGGGGATTCACCATTAGCCCTCCTACCTGACTTATCCAAGATGCATTTGGACTCAGTGTGAGTCTCTGAGTAGGACTCTGGTTGTGTCCTTGTGCCTCTGGACCCCCTTCTGTCTCATGGAGAGGTCCATGACAAGTAGGATATAGCTAAACTGCTCCCAGGGTTTCCTCTACCTCATTTCCTTCAACACACATTGGGACAAATGTCCTAATAGACCAAAGGTTAATATTCTGAACCTTGCTAATAGTCCTGGGCTGTTTCTCCACACTAAATCCTGCTCAGAGCACCTGCATGCTGGCCCTAATCTCAGCTTCTCAGTGGAGTGTGCACCTCAATGTGGGCCCCTGTCCCCCTTTATTAACTCCTCTGTGACATGGAAAATGATGAGATTTATTTACTGAGCTGAAACACCAGAGACTCATGAAGCGATCTTGCAGGAGGGAGGCACCAGGGGAGCAAAAGCGACATAGTGGGAGACTCCCCTCCTTCCTCTATGTGCCTGCTCACTCGCTTCCCTCCATCTGCCTTGGCAAGGCTGAGCTTCGAGAACCAGTGTCTGCTGGGTAAATAACAATGGGGGCATCCATTTCCTGTCCACAGCAGCGGCGTTGCAGCTCTCAGCCCTCATTCAAGCGCTTGAAGGCTTTGCCTAAACTGTACCTCTCAGGGAACGCTGAAAGCTCACATGGTCACAAGCTCAAAATTTGGGAGCTCAGAACCAATGGGACGCGAGGAGATGGCACCATACAGTTCCAGAAAATGCTGTGGGGCAAGAGAGGAGCAACTGTGCCTTCAGAGAGAGAAAACGGCTCAGAAGTGAGGCTTCAGCAAACCTGATTTTGAGAAATGCATTTAGAGACTGAATTTATGCAAGAGTGTTATTTTTAAAAGACATACAGAAAAGGTTACCTTTCTTTCATGAAGAAAGGGACTGAGAGTGTGCCACTTGCTTATTAACAGGGCGAGACCTGGGACTCCAGGCTCTGCTTGAGATTTCTGGCAAGCTCTGTGCCTGCTGTTGCTCCCAGAGGTCTGAAGTTCACCTAGGGCAGGCACCTGCTCCTCGGAGGCCAGTCTCAACCAGTGGGTTACAAATAACACAGTGCCACAGACAGTCCCCACAGACAGCTGTCCTTGCCAAGTCTCCAGCCACCCTATGCAGTGGGTATTCAGAGCCCTGTTCTCAAAGGCAGCAACCACAGCTCAGAGACAGTGAGACGCTTGCCAGGGTCACACAGCTAGGAAGGGACAGCACTTGGCTTGTTTTCTGGTCATTCAAATGCAATCCGGGTTGTAATCTGCTCAGCTGCAGGGCCCCCCCACTCTCACACACTCAACACTGAAGTCAGCCTCCTCTGAGAGGACTTGGAGTGTTGAACCCAGGGATCAGAGGCTTTTGTTCCGTACTGTTTTTCCCTCTGGCCTTCATTGGCACCATACCCTGTAGTCTCTTGGCCCCAAGAGAAAATAGTGATGAGAGTGTTGTGAGATTTAATTAACTAATGTCTTTAACATTCAGCTTCCTTGGGCAAAAGCTCCTGTGCAATGATATTCTCAGAAAATTCTATGGCCAGAGAGTATCTCGCTTTTCAATTGCAAAAATCCCTTATTAAAAAGAAGTAGGGGTGTGGGTGGGAGAGAGAGAGCTTCTCATTCTTCTCATCTGCAGCCAGGCAGAGAAGAAAGATAGCAAGATAGGCCTCGGAGAGCAGGGCGCCAGCAGCCACCCAGCTCAGAAGAGCACTCACCACCCGGCTCCCAAGGACAAGTGGCTCTCAAGGTGCAGCATGAGTGACTGGGGGTGACCTTGGCTGGGACAGCTTGTTTCCTATTGTACAACAACATCTCTGTGGGGGGAGCACGGTTCCCTGAGATGTGATGTCGTCAACCCTGTAATAAACGAGGCTAAACAAATTAGCAAGGGAAAAAAAATTAATTGAATTTTCGAGAGAGATTGTTTTGCTTATTTTGTCTCTGCTAACAAAACGGAGACAACCCTGGAGCTGTCCTGGGCTTTCCCTCCTTCTTTGGACAAATCTCCTGTACTACCAGGAAGGGAGGTGCCGGGGCGAACTCTCCGATCATATCCTGAGCGGCAGTGCTTCAAGGCCTCCTTGGAGATAGAGACGGCTTTTTATTTGTCCAGCAAGCCCGGGATTATTCTGATGCGCTGGCGACACGCATTAGCATCATTTCTAAGCAGAACCCCGCTATGTCACTGGTTAGAAAGAGACCAGAGGAACAGAGGGTTGAGGGGAAGGGACCACACCAGGATGAGGTCCAGTGTATCAAGTGTGTCTCAAAGGGCCACACTTGGGCACCCAAGATGCCATGACCCAAGATCCCTCAGCCCAGAGGACACATGCCTTTCGGAGGCTGCACAGAACGGGAAAGAGCTTCGGTGTGCGGTTCAGGGCTGGGGGCAAGGCTGGAATTTTACATGGGGACGATGACACGGTGCCACGCAGCCGTCCTTACGCTTTCTTTGTCTGGCCAGTGGTTTATGCTGGGCACAGAAGGGCTGGCGGGTTCATCTCACCGACGCTGTGCTCCACGATTCCACCCCGCTGCCCAGCCCACAAAGCAAGCGGTGGACAGTCGGAGAAATCTGGGGGCCTCAGCGCCATGTCGGGGCTGGGAAAACTGGGGCTTAGGATTTTTCTCACTCAGCCACGGAAGAGGCCCCCACGGCTGGAAACCTTCAGCTCCTTGTGCGCCTGCTCTGCTGTGCGCCTGCTCCACCGGGCCAGGGCCCAGCCGGGGACTGGATCCGTTCCCTCTTCAAAGAGGTTCTGGAAAACTGGCATGAGCCAGGAGGCCTTCAGCTTTCTCCCCAGAAAAAGCCGGCTCCTTGGCAGCTCGGAGCTCCATTCATGATTTAGGAAGATATACTAAAGCCAGCCTTCCCGGGCCTCAAGCTCAGCTCCCGTCTTCCAAGGGAAGGAAGGGGACCTAACTGAAGAACCTCTTCACCACTAGCGCCCTTGCTCTTCTTTGCACCACCAAGGGCCTCCTCAGTGTGTTTGAGGATGGCTTTACTTTCTGCGTCCTCTGCCCTCCTCCGTCCCACCTTGTCCTTCCCAGTGAGGATTTTCTGCTGATAGGACCTCGGCAGACTCCAGGGCAGGTCTTGAACGTCCACACATTTGGTTGTGACAAGTGGAAGTTCAGGGAATTCCGGCTTGGAACCTTGATCCCAGCCCTGTCGGGGTGACGGAGGTTGGGAGGTGAGAGGGCCAGGCTGTGTGTGGGGAGTGGGCTCCAGGGAACTGCCCTGAGCTCCTGGGAAGGCCCAGGAGGACGGCGCCAACATTTGTTTTTGTCCCTGACTCAGCATAGAGGAGACACAGGCTCGCTTTCTCTGCATCTCTATTTTCTCATCCTTCAGAAATGACTCCTAAACCCTGTCCAATCACTTCTTCAAGTCATCTTAGATTGATTTCTGTGAAACTGGCAGGCAGGATTAGGCCGTGCCGGGCAGGGTTGCTGCTAGGGAGGACCTTGCTGGAATTGCTAACGACTGAGCCTTACAGTCAGCCTGGGCCCTGGAGCAGACCTTGTCAGCAGGGCTGTGGCCCAGAGTGTCCTGAAGTGCTTGGTGACTGAGGTGACGGCAGCTTCTCCTGCGTCTGGATGTTAACAGTCTGTGTCTGCTGAGGGCTACCGAGGAACCAGCTACCGCTCCAAGCCATACTCCCAGTAATCACAGTGAGGATTACTCTCTGCCGGCTGATGAGGATGTGCAGGGCACCTGGGGGGTCTTAGATCTTTCCCGTGACTGAGTTGGGACCTGGCAGAACGAGACCTGAATCCAGTTTCAGATCCTGAAGTCCGTAGAGCAAGCCCTGTGGAAAAACGAAATACGATGGCTGCAACGACAAGCCTGGCCCTGGAGGGACGCCTGCAGATCGCCGGGAGACCTTACCACATCGCCTTTCTTCTGTGGGCTGGGGTTGGGATTCTCTCTTCACTACTTTGGACAGAATGATGAGAGTATTACAAAGGGCTCTGCTGTCTCTTCAGAGGTTCATCTGCTTAGGGCAACGTGTGACTGTACAACAGCTGGACATCAAGCAAAAACTCTGGAGCAAGCCAAGAAGCAGGGCACACACTTGTAGTCCTACCATGGGGGAGGCTGAGGCAGCCAGATCACTTGAGCCCATGTGTCCCCAAGCAACATAGAGAGAGCCTGTCATAAAATAAAATAAATGCAACAACAACAAACTTGGGAGCAGGCTAACCCTAGGTATTATAACTGCTCCTGCAAGCACGCTTGGCACCAAAACTCATTTATTGACACTTACCAGGCCCAGGTGCTGAACCCTTTGCAGGCGCTGCTTCACTGAATCCTCATACAGGTTTATGATGTTGGTACCAACAGCATTTTACAGTTGCTACAGATGCAGCCACTGAGTCCTGGAAAGGTTAATGCACTCATGCAAAATCACATAGCTCATAAGCAAGGCAATCTCAGTTCTACCCCACCTGGTCCACTCTGTCCATGAAGCGCATTTTCCCTCCCTTGGGTCTGATGGCACAGCAGACCCAGGCGCGTCAGAGAAGACAGGATTCAGGGTCACCAGAAGAGCAACCTTGCCACCAGCAGCAGGTGGTAGATCCTGGCCTCTGGTGATGTCCTTGAAAGCCATCTGAGGGTTGAAGGTGGGTATGAGGAAGGAGAGGGAAGTCCAGGGAGATGGGTACACAGCTGGGTATCAACCCACAGGTTCTTGGCTGGGCTTTAGTAGAGACTTTAGTGATCTTCAGAAGCCTTATCTTAGAAATTCATATTAGAAAGTTTTGTTGCTCTCTTTCTTCCCTTTTGCTTATATATTAAGCTTATATGTTAGTAGACAGCTAGAAAACTGATAGGCCTTGCACTGATGGTTAGTTGTAGTCAACATTTTCCATATCAACTTTAATTTCTAGCTAGAAAATTAGCTCAGATCCCAAGGAGCAAGGAGGGAAGAGGAAAGAATTGATTCCTGAGTACTGGAAAAAGATGGGGCAGAGAGTGGGTTTTTGACCACTCTTGGTAAAATGAGTATTTCCGTTCACAAGGGTGTACCTAGAGCCACGTAACAATTGGACAGAGCAGAGTGTGTACCGTCCTGGCACATGTGCCTGTGCCGGAAGGGGCAGCTATCTGCTATGACCAGTGACCCCACAGCTCAGCAGAGTCGTTCCCTAGCGAAGTTTATTTTTGTTCTGGTCTCATGAACATCACAGCCCCATATAGGTTGAGGCTAGGGGACCGAGACAGGGGTAGGGTAGGTGCTGCCTCACCTAATCCATGTAGGACGCAGGCTCCTCCACTCCTGGCTCTGACTCTGCCTCCTAGGCTATTCTCTGCTGTACCCAGTGCCTCCAGCAGGCAAGAGAAAGACCCATGAGAAAAGCAGCCCTTTTCTGCTTCCTGGATAATGTCACATGACCTCTCCTATTCTGCTGGTGGTACTGGAACTGTGGCCCCATCTACCAGCAAGGAGACCATGGGTTTGCCTAGTGATGCTTCCAGGAAGAACAGACCAGGGCTGGTGAACTCTGGCTTTATTCCTCCACATTAAACATCTAGGTTTCCCAAAATTGACCTTTCTCTGAATGCTGATAAACCCTGCTACCTGGGTGGCTGGGACTAGTCCCAGTGGGGCTCATGCCCTTCTCTCTTGGCGGGTGTCCTAGAGTGGAGAGCTAACCACATGGTATTTGTGTGGGGACCAACAACAATGAGGTATAAATTGGTGTATTTAACCTCACATACAGCCAACAGCTGTGATAGGTGTCCAGCATAGCTCTGGTGCTATCTAAAAGCATACAGTCTTCCATGCGCACCTGAAGTCATGCTAGTAACATGGGCCAGTGGGACTCAAACAACACTGTATCTTTCGATTAGCTCAACATGTAATCTTTTGATTACAAGGCAGGTGTTTTCCTCCCTCTGCCCCAGAGACCTTGATTTGACAGGCCTGAAGTGGGCTTCAGCATCTGCATTTTACAGAAGCATCTTAGACCATCTGGTGAACATCAAAGATTGAGAACCACTGAATAAGACCACGCAGTTCCTTTGCAAAGGCATCATTTTGGATGATACCCAGTTTTAAAGAACTTGACAGAACTGATGTCACCCTAACAGTAAACAAGCATCGAGTTTATTTTCTTTACAGCTGAATAGTACTCCATTGTATAAAAGCACCACCTGGTTTTCATCCATTCCTTGGTTGGTAGGCATCAGGATTGTTTCCAAGACTTAGATATTATAACTGTGCTGCTATAAGCATGGCTGCACAGATATTGCAACAGTGTGATGTTTTCAGTTCTTCTAGAAAAATAGCTTCAAGGGAAAGAGTTGGGTCGAATAGGACCTCTGATCGTATTTTATCATCTTGTCTCCCTGGTGTAAGAAACTTAAATAGTAAATAAGATCCAAAAGGTACAATAGACATTGTAAAAGGGAAAGACACTGCCCAAGAGGAAAGAACAACTGGGATGGGGGACAGAAGAAAAGAAGGAAGGGAAAATAGATATGTATACACACATGCACATAAGGCAGCTGAGATAATTGTACCACTAATTTCTATTTGTTCATCTAATGGAACCGTTAGTGCTTCTATTGTTTGGTCAATTTTGTACGCCTGTATCTTGTAATCTGAATAATTACTTTGAAGATAACAATGTGCAGTTTAATATAATAACTGTCATTAATTTCCTATCATCTTGTTTTTAAATTCTGCATCATTTTTACTGTTTTTTTTTTTATTCTCTTTAAAATACTCAAGCAGATACATAACTTCACATAGTACATTCTGACGGAAATCACAGTCTTCACTGTCTCAGCCTCACCAGGTGAGCCCTGGTAAAGCACACACTCAGGAAGCATGCCGCCTGCTTCCGCAGGATGGGAGGTGCAGCAGCTCATAGCCAGCCTGCAGATTCACCTGCGCCGTGACATGCACTTGTGCGGCACATATGTACACCAGGCGTGGTAGCACATTGGAAAATATCAGCGTTCAGAGTAGCAGCAGGAAATATCAATATCAGTAGAGAGAAGAGGTTGCTTATACTTCAAAGGAATCCTTTGCTTTACAAAAAGATTTCTTAACATTCCTTAATAGGTAAGTGGTTATTTATAGAGAATGAATTGGGGAGTGCAGCCAGAGGAATGCACAATTAGTGCGCCGTGCGAAGTATTAGAGCAATAAATCAGAGATGAAGGTTACTGAAATGAGCATCTCAGCCAATAGATTGATTTTTTAAAATTCAGCTCATATCTATACAATACTGGGGCTGGGGGTGTAGCTCAGCTGCGTAAGCGCCTGCCTGGCAAGTGCAAGGTCCTGAGTCTGATCCCTGGTGCCACGCACACACATACACACACACACACGCACGCACGCACTCAGACACACACATGCACACACACAAAGTCATATCTGTATGATGCTGAAAGCAAGATGTAATTCTAAATATTTCTTCTTCATAATTGTTATTAACAAAAATATGTTTCACCCATTATTTTTGCATATACGGTTGTTCTAACTTTACCTCAATGTCTTCCCAATGCCTTCTGCTAAAGAATAGTATCTATTCAGAAACTGTCAGGAGGACGGAGCCCCCCACCCATTTTCCTCTGTTCTAGCGAGTAGCAATTCTGGCTCCTTCATCCACATCCCTAGGAGATAGGACTGCTGCGTGGACTAGACAGAGAAACAGGGTTAGAAGTCTCTAAGCCTTTCACTTTGCCTTCTAATATTAACAACAGGGGTGGGGAATAGAGGCAAAAATCTTGTTCCCAGACATGGATATTTAGCTCTGTCATGGCAAGTAAAAACAATATGAGAAATAGCTATCATTAAGCAGAACAGAAATTGGGTATATATGAGTGGACCCAATCTGACAAAGGTGGCTGTTAAGTTCCACCTTGCTCACTGGAAGTGGCCACCTGGAACGCAGTGCGAAGAAGGCATCTGAGGTGTCCTCTGGGGTTGTAAAGAACGAACGTCATGAGCAAAGTGTGAGAAGGAGGGAGAAGGTGTCAGCCTTGAGGAAAGCAATGGGAGAGGAAAAAGTGGAAGAGAGAATAGATTTCTAAAAATGCACAACTAACTGGTAGAGTATACTGTTTTAAAATTTGTGTAACCACCTCCTATATTCGCTACCAAAACAAAACCTCACTAATTAATTAAGCTCAGACTCTTAGTGATCCTCTTGTATCAGCCTCCCCAGAGCTGGTTTTACAGGTGTGTGCCACCATGCCTGGTTCCTATGGCCAGCTTAGTATGCCCAGGGCGGGCCAGCACAGTATGTGGTGCCACTGATAGAACCTGGGTCCTTGCACTTGCTAGACAGGCACTTAGACTGCCATGCTATCTCCCCAGCCTCACTTTACACAATTTTTATAGTTTGTTTCTGTGTCCCATCCCCATAGCTAAGCTGTTCCTCCCACTCTTACTTTCACCCTTGTGAGCCCCTTAGAGAGCCCCTGTGGCCCCTGGATGTTTCTTATTTTCTCTCCTATGTCTCCTATTTTGTGGGGTGTGAAGGCATGCAAGATGCTCTTTTCCAGGTTCATTTTGACTCCATCTTCTGATACACATTGACTGTGTGTTATCTGTTTCACCAGGCCAGATATTGTCCTTGAGCACAGTGGCCCTAGAGGAAAGCAGTGTTCTGCATGCTGCTGTTGAAGCAGCAGTTTGGGTGGCCACTGGAGCTTGGTCCTTATTTCCTTTTAGTATTCAGGTCTTCAGATCTGCAGGAGAGTTGGTGGCACAGCCAGAAGCCACTGTGCTGGCTCAAATAAAGAGGTTGGATGAGTTCCCATCCACCCTCTCCAGCACCAGCTCAGCTCCCAGGTTCTGGGCTGTCTTGCTGCCTCTACTTTCGTCTTCCCTTCTGACCTTCCAACCTAAAACTTCAAGTATAGAAAGAAAGAAATAGCCACGTGTAAACCATCTGCCACATGTAAACCGTGCAACTCCCATAATCACAGAAGTCAGGTCCCTTTAATAAATAAATATCTAATTCTACCCACATACTCATTGACCTGTTTATCTATTGTAAGGTTGCTTCCTCTGGTGCAAATGAGAAGCAGGAGAGAGGTAAAGAAATCCTTTAGTATTCTATGAGGGAAGGCTGCTGAAGAGAATTGAGAACCCTCTGGGAGGAGGCAGGCAGGCAAGGAATTTATTGGGCTGGTTTGGAGGTGGAGTTTGCATGGGTGGCACCATGTTGTAACAGATGCTGATTGGGGAAGGCTGGGTACACATGAAGAGTAAAAGAGAAAGTCGGCAGTTAGTTAGGGAGAAGAAGGCAGAAGTCAGTCACAGTCCCATTCCACATCTAATGACTGATTGACAGAGCCACAGAAATCTGATCTGCTTGTTTGAAAGCAGGACCTCTCTGGTGGGACCTCTGGCTCTGGAACTCATTGTAACATTGGGCTCGCTCCTCTTTCTGACTGAGTTGTAGTGCAGTGTCCCCCTTGTCCAATCTTACTTTCTTTAACTCTGAAAAGCTGGGTCCCTAGGGCACTCCCAGCAAATCTCCCTACAGACAAACTATCTCTGGGGCTGATCAATGGGGAATCCAACTGAGACAGTTTAGCGTCATTCATTTGCATTTTACAAAATTTCATTCTGCATGTACTTGGGGCTGAGCATGGTGTAGGCACTGGCATCATGGAGCTGAATGTGACTCCACGGTTCTGTTGGATGGGACATAGCAAACAGCAAAGGCAAAAACATGAACGGGTGATTTCAGAGTCTGAGAGCACCTAGAAACCTGTGTGTGGCCTTTGAAGCTCAAAGCAGGCTTCCTGCTATTCCTAGATCAAGGCTTGGATGAGGAAGCGTCCACCAGGCAAGATGAGACATGTGCCCAGAGGGAGAGCATGAACAAGGATGAGCACAAAGAATGCTCCTTGGTCAAGGGTGGAGGACTGCAATGTTATGATGGCCCAGGAGCCATTGGACCCCTGACCTTAGACATCATACTATGGTGACAAAGAGCCATGGAGAGAGTTTCAACAGAAAAGTAGCACTGTCAAATTGTATCACAGTGTTGACTGTGTGTGGATGTGATCAGTTTGTACTCAAGATCTATTCCAACCTGGTCCTGGGGACAACTTCTGCCGTGGCTAGAAGTCTCAAAGCTGCATTCCTCAGGCTCCACTGTAGCAGTGGTTCTGGATGTGATTGTATCCATTGGAAATGGACACCCAAGATTTGCATGGTGGAAATGAGACTGCAGTCCGCCAGTGCAGCTGACCAGCTCTCTCATAGAGGTGCTGGATTATTCGATGGTGGTTTCGTGATGGTGGTTGATTCTAATCAAGGCTGTTTTCCAGTGGTCATGGTTTCCTGACCATGCTGGCACCCTGAGTGTGGCAACACAGATGTGATTCCAGGGAAGGCAGCAGGAGCAGCAGCTTTGCTCTTTGGCCAGAAGCTTTGTGACTATAGAAGAAACGGTAGGCCCCTGTGTCCACATTCTGCAATATGACTTTCAAAGCTGAGTTTAAAAGTACAGCGTGCTTCTTTGGTGTTCCCAACAATTCTGTGAGCCATTTAATAATACCTTAAAACAGATCACCTTCTTGAACATGGAGTGGATTCTATTCTCTACAACTGAATCCTGGTCAATGCTGAAGGGAGGAAGGCCTGATATAGACTGTGGCAAATGTCCAGGAGGATAACAAAGAAATTTGTGAAAAGAGAGAGGAAGGGACGTGTCAGGGAAACAATTGGAAGATGAAATTAGTGCGTGGTGGTGAGTTGAGTGTCAGAGGGGGAAGCGAGAGGAGTCATTGCTAGAATGGCTTGGTTTTCTGTGCAGATAGAAATTTGAGGGGAAAGCAAGCGCAAGGGTAAGAGCCCAAAATGATGAGTTCAGGTGCCTCAGAGGTGTCCAAGTACTTTTATTTCTTTTCCATAGTTAAATACACTATCGCTGCCATCGTTAACTGTGATTATTTATTAATATCCATTTCCTTCCTGAACCTGGGAACTCCATGAGTGTAGGAATCCCATCTTCTTGTTCATGCTTGGCACAGTGCCTGGCACAGCGCAGATGCAGCTCCCAAGAGACATGTGTTGACTGTTGCAAGAGTGGGTCATAAAAACTGTAATGATCGTCTTCAGCATTAGCAGGATGAGCAGCCCCACGCACTGCAACTATGAATGGCAATTAGACCCTCCGCAAGCCAGGATCTTGATGATGATGGTGATGATGTCTAGTTAGGAACATCTCTGTGGTTGGAAAATTAAGCCAGGGGTTTAGAATCTCATCACCATTGCTGCACAGCCCAGATGAATAGGCCAGGAGCTTCTACTTGTGCTTCTGTTACATATTTATTAGGTGCCAATCATATGGTAGACCTATTAGAAAGTTTTCCCAGGTGTTTTGCAAATGGAAAGACTTCTGTTGATCTGTCATATACTTAGTGCAATTGCCAGCTCTTGCAAATCAAAGCCAAAGTTGACTCCAGAGCTCAGAGTAATGCATGCCCTCAGTCACACTGATTTCCTGCAGCTGCTCCTAAGGCATGAACAACCTGATCATTATCCACAACGTGGTGATTAAGCTGGGCTGTGATTGGGGCAGGCTTTTCCCTGCCAGTTTTGCTCCTTCTCTACCACAGTGTGGGTTTTCTGTGCACACCCAGTCTAGACTAAAGCTCTTTTTTAAACAACCAGTTATTATGGCCCTTATCTGACCTGACATTCATAGAAAATATGAACCCATGTGTATATATTCTTTCAAATTAATCAATAGCTTGCCTAATTATACTATTTAGGGGGGAATTGCAGGACAGTAACTTGCAATGAAATGATGAATATCTTAGCACGCATGTGACCATGCTGCTGGAAGCGAGGTGATATTTTGTTGCTCACAACCCTACGGAGTCTCCATAGATAGGACAGCTATAAATGTAGTTTGATCATATCAAACCATTCTTTCATAAAGCTTGTATGAAAATAAAGAGAAAGCTTCCCTTCATTTGCACAGTGGTTATAGTCTTTGAAAATCAAGTATATGTTAAACTATGAAAAATTAACTTTAAACACCCCCCAAAGAAAACACTCAAAATTTGTGTTAAGGTTCTAGAGTGAGAAGATTGAAAGCAATTTTCTTTATACTGGTTATTGTCCTGGTGGGACGGGCAATGGGGGGCGGTGGTTTGCACAGTTCTTCCTTATAGGGAGTACCCTGAGAAGTACTCCCCTTAATGCCAGAGGAGTCACTCAGTCACTATGACCAACAGAACGCCCCCCACCCCAGTTTCCAAATGTCTCCCGGGGGTACTGACTAAACCCATTGAGAACCACACTACTCATGTGAGTTGACCCTCCATTGAGCCTGCTTTCCCTTTAAAACATGGCACCCCAGGACCAGGAGTTAAGGTTTGGCAGGACAAATGGAAGTTGCTCTGGTTGTGAACTCTGTAAGCCGCTGCAAGGGCTAGCATCATGGGAATTTGCTTAGCACACATTTTTCAGGGATTTGCCTCTACTAAGCCCATAAACAAATAGCAATGGAAGTTCAACTACTTTCATCTCTTTTGGTTACCCACAGCTTATGCCCAATAGTGTGTGAATTTAGGGAAGATTTTTCATAAGCAGGATATAATCTATTGTTGTAATAAGCAAGTGAGAATTGGGGAGTAGCTATTCCCACAGCTTAGCTTGACTAATATAGCTCTATCTCCACAACAGCCCCCATTCAGCCTCCCATTGACACTTCTATGTCCTTAATTGACTCTCACTTTGAGTCTACCCTTTAACTCCTCCTCAACCTAGGGTTCCAAAACTTAGGAAAATTTGGCCTTGGTATGGTCAAAGAGGCTCATGAATGAGCACCCTTTAAACAAATGACAGATTAAGATGAGAAAAGCATACAAATTGATTTCATATATGTTTATGGCATATGGGAGCCTTCAGAAATTAAGACCCAGGGAAATGAGAAATCTGTGCACAGTTCACTCTTGAACAATACAGCGGTTCGAGGCCCTGGCTGCTGTGCAGCTGAAAATCCACCTATGACTTTTGACTCAGGTGACAGGAGGTGGCTAGAAAATTGTTTTAGTACTACTCAGTACATGCACTTACAATAGTAATACCACATATTTATATCCACTTATATTTCTCTTGGAGATGAATGGTACTGTGCATAGTCTGTACATGTTTGTGTGTGTGTGAGCTCTCATAAATTTTTAAATTTTGGCTTGTTTTAGCTTTGATTTTTTTTCAGTATTTCGGATCAAACCCAGAGGCTTATTGTACATGTCAGGCAAGTACCCCACCATGAACTATACCCCAGAACCATATATTTTATAATATATTTATGTGTATTTTATGATAGTAAATCATGTAACTGACTGTACATAAACATATATGCATTCATGACACACCTAAAGTTTTCTTAAATTTCTCCACCCTTGTAAGCAATATAGTTTCTCTGTAAGTTGTTTCAAATTGTCATAAATCTCCCACCCCTTTACGCTTCATAAGTGGACTTCCACAGTTCAAATCTATAGTTCAAGGATCATCGATATTTTTATGGTCCATTGAGCAGAAATAAGATTGGGAGGCAAAAATTTACAGTTTAATCGCAATGAACTAGGAAGAGGCTTAGCAAGGCCTTTTGTTCAGATTCTTCTTGATGTCTCTGTGTGACACTCTTTGCTTCCAGGTGTGGGCAGAACACCTGTTACATGTGGGGTTACAGGGAAGAAGAGGGAGGAGGTACAGGGTGACCTTCTTGGGGTTAGTGACCTGCTTCAAGAACAAAGAGGTCAAAGGAATAGAGAGCAGCCTTCCAGCTTCTGCTATTGTCTCAAATGCAAAAGTTCCATACCTGGGGGTGGCATATTCTGAAGCCTGTTACTCCTCTGGCTAAGCCCAGTTCATCTACTTGGCCCATCGACTCGGCTCCACCTTAGCCAAAATTAATGGTTATGAAGCCTGGAGGCAGAAGACAAAGTCTGCACGAGAACATATGAGGACTGGAGCTGGGCAGATAGCTCAGTGGTCTAAGCACCTGCCTGGCAAGCACAAGGACTGGGGTTTAATCCCCGGTACTGCATGCTGAGCTGGCCCCAGAATTCCAGGCATGCCCTGCTGGCTACTGAAACTGTGGTGTGGATTACTATATGTCCTATGAGTCCAAGATGTTAGCAAGACCCTATACTAAATAAATACATGCTTTAAATTAAAAAAAAAAAATACAAGAACTACATAATCAATCTCCCTCCACAATAGAACTACATGAGAGACAGTATGCAGGCTGCAAAAGGAGAGAGAGTGTGTAGACTTCGTAGTGGCCCAGCCCTTAGCAAAAGGTGGAGCACCTAAAGGCATACAATAAATACTTAGTGAATAAACTGACTAGTTGCATAAAATTCAGGTTTAAGCAACATACTATGAACTTTATGTCAAATAACTCATCACTTACATACATTGGAGAACACAAAGAGGATAGAACATTTGACCGGAATCAGCTGAATGGAGTAAAACCCGGGTCCTGTGAGTAATTGTGGCGCTTGTACAAATCACTAAATCCCACTGGGCCTCAGTTTATTCCTCTAAAAAATGGGGAAATGGAAAGAAGCAGACTCCTGAGCCCATAACAACTTTGACAGTCCTGGATTCTGTAAGCACAATAGAAGCAGCACAACAAATGTGTCTGGATACCTGGGAATTCTGGGGCAGCCGTTTAGACACCTTCAAGTTGTTTATTTTATTTTTTTTTTAATTTTATTTATTTGTTTGCTTGTTGTGTTTGTTTGTTTCTTTATTTTATTTATTTTGTGGCTGGCTCAGCCTGCCTTGGTGGTGGGGCTGGCGCAGCATGTGGTGCCGGGGATCGAACCGCAGTCCCTGCAGTTGCCTGAGCTTTTCCTAAGCAGGCGCTTTAGACCACTGAACCATCTCACCAGCCCCAAGTTGTTTATTTTTAATTGAATTCTTTTTAGTGATGAAAATGAAACTGAAGGCCTGCCATAGGCAAACCACACCTTCTACTACTGAGCTACACTCTCAGCTGCATGCTTGTTTATTTTTTTCCAGTTCCATTTCTTTTTCTCCATATAGCTTAGTTATACGATATAACAATAAAACTAAGAAGTGTCACTGTCATCTCTGTTCCTCATCATCCATTAGGTACCACTTCCACACTAGAGGTGGCTCTCAACACATCTGGTCCTGTTTGCTTCTCTGACTTTAGGAAATGTCTGGGAACTCTTTCTATGGCAGCACTCCAGGAACTACATTTTCTTTTTTTCACTATCACATGGTATTCAATTGAAAGGTGTGTCCTAATTCATTTAAGCACCCACATCAAGGAATACATGGTTATATTACTGCAACAAACTCCAAGAAAGTTTAATAGAGTCTTAGAAGTGGGACTTCTGGGTGAACGGATAAGTGCTTCCAAGACATTGGTAGCTACAGATGAATGGTTAGTCTATCACAGAATGCTTTTGTCTTTTATTTTCCCCATGGTGTGTGAGGATGTCTCTACCACAATCTCACCAACAAAGGACAGCATCAAACTTGGGGCCAGTTGCTAACCTGAAAAATTATATTTTACTATGGTTTTCCACGTAGTCTGCTAGATTAAAAAAATGCATTTCACTGTGTCTTTCCATTTACATTCATCTGTTGCCAGTGAGGTCGAGCACCTTCGCATGTGCCCAGGCATTATTTGCATTTTGTCTTCAATGCTATGTCCTTGGCTCATTTTTTCTCTTGATTTTTTAAAACACCTTATTAGGGAAATGAATGAATTCAAAATATTTTAACACATTTTTGTCTTGTCTTTTCTTTGGGTTTGAAATTATTATAAATGACTTATAACTATTAAAATAATTTAATAAATACATTGATTTACACTTAATAAACATGTAATAAATATATTTAGCATATTAATATATATCAAGTGTATAAAATATTGAATGCATTAAACTTTATTTCATAAGTAAATATATTGAATTTTATACTAGCTGCTGCTGATGAAATGAATAATTTAAATAGAGATTGCCTTGAAAAGTAACCAATAGAGAGAAGCAGCTCAAAATCTAGTTTGGTATAAGGAATAATAATAGCATTTGGCATTTGAGCAACCCTTTGCCATTTATAAAACACACAGCTAGTGTCTGTTTGTTACCTCAGAGATAATTTTTAAGTTATCTCTATGTGCTAGGTTTTAGTTTGGCTGTAGAGAAGGAGAATTAAGATAGCATTCTCTTAAGAAAAAGAAAGAAAGAAAGAAAGAAAGAAAGAAAGAAAGAAAGAAAGAAAGAAAGAAAGAAGAAAGAGAAAGAAAGAAAGAAAGAAAGAAAGAAAGAAAGAAAGAAAGAAAGAAAGAAGTTTTCTGTCCCATAGAAGTCTAGATGGACAAGCACTGGGCTCCCTGGTGCCAGACATATAAACTCTGGCTTTGTCTAGGTCTCATGGCCCAAAGAGTATCTGAGTTACTTTTGCATTACTAAGTCAAAATGCTCTATCTGATACCCACAGTTTAGTGGAAGAGATTTTTTTTTGAGCTCACAGTTTGCAGAGGTTTCCATCCATCGTCAACTGGCTCCAATGCAGGGCTGCATTGCAGAGGGGCACAGCAGAGGAGAAACAG
The DNA here is from genome assembly GCA_004027915.1 of Capromys pilorides. Taxonomy (NCBI): domain Eukaryota; kingdom Metazoa; phylum Chordata; class Mammalia; order Rodentia; family Capromyidae; genus Capromys; species Capromys pilorides. The sequence continues at coordinate 19,384 of PVKN010010522.1, forward strand.
TCCATGGCATGGCCAACTGGAAGTGCAAGCTTCCTAGTTTTTATCTTTCTTCTATCTAGATTATTAGCCTATTGGCTGGTTCCACCCACACCTAGAGTGGGTCTGTGAGCTTATTACCCACACCCATATTCATATCCATACCCATACCCAAATCCATCACCACACTGACCCATTACCACACACACCCATGACCCAGCCACTCCCCAAAGCTCCACCTATGAGGATGTGAGGGTGGGGATGAGTGTCTAAGTATAAACCATAACAGATAGTGACATCAGTGGTGCAGACACAGGATGGAGGAACAGTGAAATACAAGAAAAAAGGACATGCTTGTTGTTGTCTCTAAGGATAATGTCAGTGGCCATAACACCTTCCACATATACCCTATTAATCAGAATTTTGTCACATGGACCATTAGGTTGCAACAGAAATTCGAATCATTGAAGGTTGATCTGTTCTCAGATGAAAATGGGGCCAGGAGAAGGGCATATAACAAATGAAAGAGAATGACTGTTGAGGTTCGACCAGAAAATAAATGGAAAAGATATCATTACATTCAATATAAAGGGGGGAAATGGTCCAACAACTATTTACCTGCTCAAGACATTGCATTGAACACTCCTGACACATCAGAAAAAAAATAGTAAAAGAAAACAAAAATCAATATGACTCAAAACAGTGAAGAATGGAGAATGGGTTTTATCAGGGAATATGGGATTTTAGGAAATTACTGGCAGCCAGAAAGTAGGGATGGGATGGGATTTACAGTAGGTGATTGTGATGGTTTAGATCTAAAATATTCCTCAAAATTCTCACATGCGTGAAAGCGATTGGACTGTGGGCTGCAAAGGCTGACTTGTCATTAGATGGTGGTGTGGTTGGAGCTGGGTCACTGGGCGTGTGACCGAGAGGGGCATCTTGTTGTCCCCAGTGCCTCCCTTCTTGGTTGCCATAGGTTGAGCATCTTTTCCTGCTTGGTGCTCTTCTGCCATCTTTGCCATCTTGTTCCCACCCAGAAGCCGACCCACCTGAACTGAAACCAAGAACCAAAGCAAACCTGTTCCTCGAGTTGTGAGTATTGGCTGTTGTGCTCTAGCAGTGTGGGAAAGCTAGCCATGACATGGACGAAACAAATCTACCTAGCAATGCTTGGGAAGTATCCTGGGCCAAAGGTGTTGGATAAGGCAAGGGAAAGGGCCAGGAATTGAAACAGGCAGACTGACTCATGGTCCGTATTTGAACTCATTGCCCACTTTTCCCAACCACACACTCAGAATGCATACTAGCCAGGAAATTACCACTACTTAAAAATCCATCTACCTCTAAGGAATTCACATAGAAGGTCTGAGAACTGGGACCCCTGGTGTGACCATCAATACCACAAGGGCAGTGCTGCTTGTTCTTTCTTTCAAAAATTACAGACCTAGAGTCGGTTCTTTGACCACCCACACTGTCAAGCTCTACCCTTTAGGATTAGGAATATCCAGAACTCCTAATCCTAACTCCTTGCTCTTAATTATCAGTAGGCAATCAGGGTCTTTGAAAGACTTAATAAGGCAAAGAAATGGTGCCACACACCTATAATGCCAGAACTCTAGAACACTGAGGCAGGAAGTTTGACACTATTTGTGTATCAAAGTAAAAATGAAATGATGAGAAAGTCCTGGGTTCACTCTTAGCACTCTCTCCTCCCAAAAAAGACTAAAAACATTATCTCCAAAATCATAAATAATTCAAGAACATAAGAGGACTTTTTCAAAAAGCCCATAAATATCTTTAAGTAAAATGACCATATAATTTATGGTCCAACCTAGGATAATTTTCAGAATGATATAGGAAGCTGCTAATAATTTTGCCAGGGCAATATATTTAAACCATAGTTATCCTCTATTGAATCCAGATTTGTGCTCACCTTATTTCAGAAATATTTGTGAAGAAAAGGTGCTAAGAAAAAAGAATCAGAAGAGGAGGCATCATAATTGATGCCATAGAAAAATCCAGAAAAAGACTTCATATGCGATTACCATGAACATTTCTACACAAACACATTGGATGACCCAGAAAAAAATAGATTAATTTCTAGAAACACACAATTTACCATGATTGGATATAAAGACAAAGAAAATCTTAATAGAACCATAACAAGTAAGGAGACTGACTTGGTAATAAAGTCTCCCATTAAAGAAAAATCTAGGACTTGATATCTTTGTTGTGAATTCTACTAAACATTTAAAGGAAAACATATTTATCCTTCTCAAACTCTTCCAAAAATAAATTCAAGGAGATGAAATACTTCCAAATTTATTTTATGAGCCCAGCATTACTCTGATACCAAAGCCAAGAACGCTGTCAGAAAGGAAAATTACAAGTTGATGTCTCTAATGAACAAAGATACAAAAAACGTCCATGAGAACCTAGCAAGCCAAAGTCATCAGCATGTGAAAAATATCATTTACTGTGATCAAGTTGGATTTGTCCAAAGGGTGCAAGGATACTTCAGCATACTAAACCTACGAATATGCTACACTAATTAACACAATGAAAGGTGAAACCCATATGATCACTTCAACAGATTAAAAAAGAAAAAACACTTCACAAAGTTCAACATTATATCATGATAAAAATTTTCAACAAATTAGGCATAAAAGTCATGGAAGTAATGAACCTCATCACACTAAAATCCATGTATAATGAACTCATATCCATGGACAGAAGTTGAAAACTTTTTCTTTAAGCTGGGGAAAAATACAAAGATGCCACTCTCGCCATTTCTGTTCAGCACAGTTCTAGAAGTCCTTGCCAGAGCAGTTAAATCAGAAGAAAATAGAAGGTGTCCTAAAAAGGAAAAGAAGTTAAATTGTTCCTGTTTGCAGATGACATGATAATGTAATATAGAAAGTTCTAAAGACTCAACCCCTAAAAACTCACTAAAGTTGCAAGATACATAATTAATATACAAACGTCAATAGCATTTGATACAGTAGAATGAATTATCTGAAACAGAAGCTAACAAAACCATTTACAATAGTTATTAAAAAAATTACTTAGGAATAAACTTAAGCATGGAAGTGAAAGACCTATGTCTTGAAAAATATAAGATACAGATGAGAGGAATTGATGAAAGTGTAAATAAGTGGAAAGACATCCTATGTTAATAGATGGAAAGAATTAATATTGTTAAAGTGTCCAAGCTACTCAACATGATCTATAAATATAATGAAATACTTGACAAAATCCCAATG
>PVKN010010523.1:0-22550 GCA_004027915.1 Capromys pilorides
AATAACAAAAACAGCAAGGAAAAAAAGAACAAAAGTAATTTGTAGAACAGCCAGAGAACAATTCACAAGATGGCAAGAGTCAAATTTTTAGTTATCAATAACAAAAACTAGATGTTGCCCATAAGTGACTCCGTATAGTGAGGTACAGTGCCACACGCTTGTAACCCCAGCACTCAAGTAGGGAGGATCACAAGTTTGAGCCCCATCTTGGGAATTAGAGATTTAGAGTCAACACACACACACACACACACACACACACACACACACACACACGGGGGGGGGGGGGAGACAGAGAGAGACAGAGACAGATGGAAGACAGACCCTCCCTTCCAGTGTAGCTTTAAAGGTTTAAGTAGCCTGAAAGTGAAGGAATGAGAAAGTTACTCCATACAAACAGAAACATAAAAGGGTAGATAAAGATTTCAAGCATGGAACTTAAGGTTATATCCTAAGGTAATAAAAAAAGAACAAGTATAACCCAAAGCCTGTGGAAGGATGGAAATAGTAAGGATCACAGTAGAAATAAATGAAATAGACTACAAGGATAGAAAAACAAAGAGCAACAGTTGTTTCTTTAAAATGGTAAAATTAGTGAACTGAGAAAAAGAAAAGGCTGAAATAAAGCCAGAAATGAAGCTAGGCATAGCGTGGAATATACTGGGAATTCCAGCTATTGAGAGAGGAGAGAGGACAGAGGGGGAGAGGACGGGGGGAAGAAGAAAAAAGAACACTGTAAAATCTGGAACAATTTGAGATTAAAATGAATATTAACAGTACTAGATTATATACAGATTTACAAAATTATAACCCATCAAATAAGATTCCACAAATCCACACTGAAAATAAATGAGGTACAAAGGAAAGCTCTTCCTTACCAAGGATGACAACAGAGAAGTGCAGAAGGAGTCATGACATAAGAAAAATGGCCATTTTGCAGTCTCACAGTTGTTTTAAGAATGTCTAGCTCATGTGGTTGGGTTAATGCATGTAAAATACTCAGGACAGTGTCTGACATATAACAACTCTTCAATTTTAATTATCACTATGAACATGATTCTGTGGTTGGTTTGCAGGGAAGTTGAGAAATATGAACAAGATATTTAAGTTGGGGAGACAGAAAGGCTCAATCTTCATTGATGTGGTCTTGGACAAGTTACTGGACCACTGAGCATCCATTTCCTTATCAGAATAATAGAAAAATACCTCCATAATAAGTCATGAGGAGGAAACGTAAAACTCCATAGCGCCTGTACATAAAAAAGCTCTATGCATGAATTGTGATAAAAAAAATCAGTCAATATTTAAATTTTAAAAAATTATAGTAAAAGACACATTGCTATTAATCTCCCTCAAAATATAATCCTCCACACATACTTTGAATAACTATCCCACTGTCCTTGCCTTTTTTTCCCCCAAAGATAGTCTTGCTATGTAGTTCAGGTTGACCTTGAACTCAGTAAGTAGCTGAGGCTGGCCTCAAACTTGTGATCCTCCTGCCTCTGCCTTCCAAGTGGTGGGATTACAGGTGTGTGCCACAGTGCTTGGCTCTCAGCACTCTGAAGCAGCTCTGGAAGTCCTTTTGTGAGTGTCTTCAGTTGTGTGGCAGTAGGTAGTGGCTGCCTTAATGTCTTTAGCTGATTCAAACATCTATTTCCCTTCCTGGTCATTTTAACTTGGGGAAGAGCCAGAGGTCACATGGTGCCAGATCCTGTAGATGAGGACAAACTGATAGCCTGCTTTTCTGTTGGATGGCATCTGACAGCAGCATTCACTGTGGTTTTGATCATATCTCACAAAGATGCTCATGAAAGAGGACTTTAGAAAGTAGCGGAAAAATGTGACAAGTGTGTTTGAAGTGAAGGAGAATATTTTGAAAGGGAATTCAAATTAGGGGGAATATTTTGAGGGGAATTAATGGCAATGTGTCTCTAATAGTAACATATTTTTTAAAAAATTAAACATATATATACACACATTATATCTGTATCTGTATCTATATCCATGTGTGTAGTTTTTCTTTCTTTCTGTTTTTGTACTGGGAATTGAATTCAGGGCCTTCTGCAAGCCAGGTAAGTGCTGCGCTACTGAGCTATACCCCAGTCCAGATCATTATCATATACTCCAATCACACCTATGATACCTGAGCTCTTTTTCTTGTGCGTATATAATCCTAGCAGTGATGACATTCATCTGAGCTGCGAATAGCATCAGATTATTACTGACCACTCTTGGGACACACACTGGTGCGGTATTAGGAAGGCAGCTCTTCTGCTGGGCATGTGGTACATGCCTGTAATTCCAGCACTTGGGAAGGGATAGTGAGTTGAATGTCAGACTGGGCTAAACAGAAAGATCCTGTCTGAAAAGATAAAAAGCAAACAGAGGCAGCTCTTCTATATTCTGCACAAGTGTACATGTTTTAAAAGCCAAGTAAGAAGTGTTTATCAATTAAAATCAAAGGGACATAATTTGGTTAATCCTCTGCTGCTGTGTCCAATCACCATTCAATCACACCCTCTCCCATGGCAGGCTGTCCCTTTAGGCAGCTGGTGTCACTAACTGTGCTACCTGGCCTCTCCAGGTTCAAGAGTATTGATTCCATCTGTCCAATTTGCAGGACGTGTCCAAGCAACTACGTATGCTGCCTTTGGCCCTGGAGGGCAGATGGTGGTCTGGCGGGACAGAGAGAGGAGTGTGACTATGATCAGGCCTGGGCCTGCTAACCCAATCAAAGGAAATGGGCAAATCACTTCAAAAACTCGGAGGCTAAAGAGGGTAAGCAATCCAAGATAGTGACTCATTTTATAACCTCAGAGAAGATTCTCTTCATGATTAATAAAACATAAAAGACAGCAAATCCATTATGGGGTACAGACAGGACTACAGGAATGATGGCTATTCTGTGGCCAATCTTGGCACCAAACACCTTACCAAATAGATAGTAGGTTTTTTCTTCCAACAACCACCCCATATTTGCAAAGCATCTGAGCTGGAGGACAAAAGCAGTCAGTGCCTTCTTGAAGAACATAGCTCAGATCAAGATACAGTGCTACATGAGTATGGCTCACTAGTGTTGATGTCCAAAACAACCTCATCATTGGAACTATGGGAAGAAACAGGGCAGGAGGCTTAACAAGAAACTGATGACACAAAGGCAGGCAGGCACTTCTATTAGAGGAGATTTGGCAAAGGTCAACCCCCTCTCCTCAGTTTTGGCATACCTACAACATGATTGGGTTTAGGCATCACTGCCTTAAAACTGAGTAGCTAGTGCCAAACAGGGTGTGCTGTAAGACCAGGCCTATGTGGTTCTTAACAGTTGGATTAAAGGAGGCAGACTGCACTATTTCACTCAATTGTGTTTCTCTGCTCAAAGGAATTACTCCGCACATAAAGGCTGCCCAAAGGTTTAAGCCTATCAGTAATTCTCTTAGTCAGCTCAGGATGTAGCCTCCAGTGATCTGTGGAAAGATACACCAGTGCTTAAATTTGAGCAGCACTACCAGTGTCGGTACAAATCTCATAGGCTAGAAATAACTCCCAGATACCTTATTCTCCTTACCAATGTAGGAAAGCAGAGAATATCTACAGCATGGGAGATATGCTAAAGGTTATATTTTCATCATTTCTACACTGCGTTACTAGAGAAGTTTCTCTGATCATGTAGAGTTGTGCTACATTGCCCTATACTGACTCTTAGGTAACAGTCTGTAGGAGCCCTCTGCCTAAATTCAGGTTTTAACAAAACATTAGGATGAGAAACCTGAACAAAAAAGGGCAGGATATGATGAGGCAACTCTTAGAAAAGGAAACCAAAAAAGATTATTGAGTACAACTGAAAAGATTCTCAGGGTCATTTATTGTTACAGAAACGAAATTAAAACAATTATTTATCACTTTAAACGCAGCATATTGACGAAAGTTAGAAGGCTGAAAAATGCCAATTGTTGGTGAGGACGCAGGGATCTGAGACTCCTCATGCGCTTATCAGGATACAGACTGGTGCAGCCACTGAGGAAGCCAATCTTGCAGCACTTTATCAAGTTAAAGTACCCTACCCCAGGACTTGTGCTCCTGAGTATATATTTTCCAGAGAAGATCTTTGTTTTTTTTTTTTTTTTTTTCGGAACTGGAGATTGAACTCGGGCCCTTGCTCTTGCCAGGAAAATGTTTATTCCACTGCGCTATCTCCCCAGCTCCCCGGCCCTTCCAGAGACGTTCTTATGCAGGTCCAAAAGGGCATTATATGAGATTGTTCATCAACCATTTTGTAGCAACATGGAATTGCAGACAATAAAGTGTCTTATCACTGGGGGAACAGATAAGGTAATGTGGTACTCTGAAACACGATGTAATGGTCAGAAGCTACAGGCTGGATATCATGTGCAGCAACATGGCCAGATGACTTTAAAATAGTTGATTACTAGCCCCTTTTATTTATACATTAATTGAACTTGACTATTTATCGCAAAAGGCATTCCTTCCAGGGAACATCCTCAATTAGAGAACTTCTGAGTCCTATCTGATCTCAGCATGAGAAGAATTAAGAACTCAATGAAAATAGGAGCTCCCTGATGTTTGTCAGAGGCCAAAGATGCCACTCCTCTGGCTATCAGGTGGTTTATGCTCTTTTACTTTGCAGGCTCCTCACTGATACCATCACCAACTCAACTGAGACTTCTCTTACTCCCTTCCTGGGTCCTTGACCTTCCTGTCTGGTACAGTTTTTAGTTCTTACTCTCCTGGTAGGAGACCTCTATCATACTGTATTATGACTGGCTGTTATACTTTTATTTGTTTTTTTTCCCCTAGACCATGGGGCTGCAATGGCAAGTAGAAACACCAAAAGAACACCCACGATTTGGAGGCAGATTTATTTGCATCAACCAGCACTGACTGGGAATACTGAAATATCAGGCCCTGATCTCAGGTGGTCTAGGGCTTATATAGGATAAGCAAGCAGAAAGCACAGAGGCAAGGGCTGGCGAGATAGCTAAGCGGACTAAGTGTCTGCTTAGGTAAGCACAGGGACCAGGGTTCAATCTCCAGCACCACAGGCCGTGCTGCCCCACCCCTCACCCCCCAGGAGCGCTGAGCTAGCCAATGAGACCCCAGTGCTGGGGTGGCTGAAGACCAGAAGATCACTACAAGTGCAATCTGCATAATGAGATTCTGTACCAAATATATTAAAAAAAAAAAGTACAGAAGCAGAATGGCTCGTTAATTGGAGACTGGTTTACACAATGTGCACCATAGTGACTGTTTCTAAGACTGTAACCAGGCAAGGACCATATCTCAACCTTATTCCTCAGCTCCTTGCTTAGTGCCTGGATCACAGTAAGTAGTCAATAGATGTTTTTTGAATGAGTACATAAAATGAAAGATGAACAAATGAAGTCATTATTTTATTTGAATAAAATAATAAGGGAGAGGGCCAGCGAGATGGCTCAGCAGTCTAAAGTGCCTGCTTAGGCAACCACAGGGACAGCAGTTCAATCCCCGGCACCACATACTTCGCCAGCCCCACTCCCAGGGCAGGCTGAGCTGGCCATAATATTTAAAAAAAAAAAAATAATGAAGAAAAGTGGAAGAAAAATGTCTTTGCCCTACCTAGCCTTCTCTCATAAGAAGGTCTAAACTAGACTACAGGTGGTTAGGTGTAGAAACCTCTATCTTCTGATTAGCACCGGACCTTTCCTAGACTACAGATGGTGACCAGAAAAAACTGAGAAAAGAAATAGGAAGGCTACAGATGGTGCCCAGAAAAAACTGAGGAAAGGAATAGAAAGGTGGTCCCTAACCTTTGGATTCAAGAAATTTCCTTGGGAGCCATGGCCAATTAATTTGGTGATCGGGCTGTAATTAGATAAGTGGAAGCACATGCTGGAAGACTGGCTCACACTGACCTCAACAAGCTTTTGCTTTCAGGGCAGTGAGAGTCCCAATGCATGGGAGGGCAGTTACATCGACTGATGTTCAGGCCTTCTGCCCTTGGTGGCTGTAGGGGCTTGGGCTCCTCACAGAAAGCCTGTGTTGTGTGAGGAGGCTGGTTTTGGGGCAGGCACGTGTCAAAGACGACCAGCAAGCAGCTGGAGTTGGTGAAGCAATGAGGGCAGTGACCCCCGCACCAGGTCATCCCTCACACAATGCAAAGCCTCAGAAGATGCTCCTCCATGCTTCCTCCCAACATTTAAACACAGGGTCATAGTGGTGAGTGTCACAGCCATGAAGGAGAAGACAAAGAGAGACCTATTCAACTCAGTGCATACCTCGATGAGGGGAGGAGGCAAAGAAGGTACAGCTCAGAGGGTTTGCTGCAAAGTCAAAAGAGCTGTGGCATTCAGTAACCTGTCTGCTGGCAGGTCAGGAAACCTGGTGGTCTGACTGGAGGCACTGACCTGTGTTTACTCTAGAGGCCCAGTGGCATGGACAGGAGCTGGGGGGAATAGAACAAGGGAGAGCAGTTTTCTTTCTAAAGCCATCTTCTTTAGAAAATGAATAAAGATCAGATAGTGAGCAGGGCACCTATGCAGAAAATTTACTCAAAATCTCCTCCAATGTGTATAATGATCTTTGGTTCATTATCTCAAAATCAATAATCACCCATAGTCACAATAAAGCAATCACAGTCTGTTAGGCACTTTATAGTCAAAATTTCAGATCTTCATAATAACTTGCAATGAGGTTAATACCATCAATAAACAGGTTCAGCAAGATAACATGACCCAGTGAACACAGGTTTAGCTCTTACACTTTGCTTTTTAGTAGTGTACTTCTAAATATTTCTGTTTATTTTATTTTTGAGACAAGGTCTTACCATGTAGTTCAGCCTGTCCTTGAACTCATTATGTAATTCAGGCTGACCACAAACTCACAGTACTCCTCCTGTCTCAGCCTCCTAAGTGATGGGATTACAGGTATGTGCCACCACATTTGGCTGTACCTTGGATTTTACAGTTAGTTTTTGCTTTTAATCACTGACCTGCATATTCGTCCCTATGGTAGAAATTGAGTCTAGAGCCTTTCTTGTACATTCTAGACAAGTTGTCTCTACACCCCCAGCACCCTATTAATTTTTATCCCTACATATTTAACATTGCTCTAGACCATTGAGACCACTTTTTTATGTTCCCAATCCTTTCACCTAACATATCAACCAGTATGTCTCCAAGCTTCATTTCATCTGCAACTTTGGCTAGCATTAATTGATAACCTCAATGAAACTAGTAATACCACTAAGTAAAATACGATCCTGTGGCCCACCACTTGAATCAGCTCTATGATCTGATGTCCACTCATATATAAATAATAAACTAGGTCCTTTATCATTTACTACTTCCCTCGTCATATTTTACTCATGTAGATCCTGTGAGAGACAGCCAAATACCTTGTTATACCCACACTACTGCAGACACTTGCCACTCCAGCCTGGCAGCCCTATTAAAATAAGCAGTTTATGGCACAGCTACTTTCACAGAAATCTTTCTGTGCATAGCACTGGGTATTGAATCTAGGATCTTTATGCTGAGCTACTTCACAGACTTTTTTTATTTTTTAACTTGAGGTAAGAGCTTACTAAGTTGCCCAGACTGGCCCCAAAGTTATGATTCTCCTGTTTTAGTCTCATGAGTAGCTGGGATTACAGGTGTGCACCCTAGCCGCTTCTAGCAAGAAGATGTCTTTTAAAGAAGTATAGGTCTGAGTATAGGACCATATCATAGTTCCTAGAAATGAACAGCCTTCCTCAAGCTGCTGAACTCAATAAACAATGGAGACTCTCCTGTCTCCAACAAACACTAGGAAGACAAGACTGAACACAGAACCCCAGGATTAGATATAGCACTGGAGTGGGGGGAAGGGATGCCCTGAGACTGTCATATTAGGCAAATTAGCTGGCACTGCTTTCCAGGGAGCAGTTCTTGGGTTGCCTGAGGTCGAGGCATGCATCTGCTAAACTAGAAATGGGTGCATGCTGGAATTGGAATATCATTACTATGAAACAGGATTATCATGAACAACGATTCCAAATGGGATTAGAAATGATTCTTTGTTACTCAGAGATAATCGGTCATAGCAGCAGCAGTGGGAGAAACGCCTAGCCCAGCACACTTTTCTGGGGGCATGGTGTGGCATTCTGGGCACTTGGCCAGCACCTCACCCTCCCTTCCTTGCTGGGAAATACTAGGCACTGTGATGCTTTGGGCAGATGGCCATCTGGGACAAAAGCCAGCCCTATAACAGGATACCCTGCTTAGGGGTCCTATGTTCTAGGCCTAGCTTCTTAGATGAAAAAGATTGGAAAAAGAATCCCCAAAGCCCTATTGCTTCTGAGTCACTTATGAATTACTGATGATCGATAGGGAGCATCCCCTCATCTTAATCAAGGTAGGTGTACTTACAAGTAACCTCGTTCTGGGACAACTCATAATCAGCACCAATATTAGTAATAATAAAGGCAATACTGCTAGTTTATTACTATGTTACTATTAACTAAAGCAATAAACACTCATCAAGTGTATACTATACAGCAGGCATTATTGTAAATATATGCTTATACATTTAATCCTTAAAACAACCTCAGGAGTAAAAGGCACATCCACTTATTATTCCAGTTTCATGGCAGAAGAAATAAACCACAGAAAAGTGAAAGAATTTGCCAAAATACCTATCTAGTAAGAGGTACAATCTGAATTCAAAACCAGGTTCCAGCTCTAGTGCACACAAATGTTCCACAGCTGGACTGTCACACTCAGAGAGGACCATGTCCAATGCTCCCAAGGTCCCTAGACCTTAAATCTCTGCTCTCTCTCTGGTCCCTAGACCCTGCCAGCTCTTCCTACTTTATCACCCTTATGAGCCTAGGCTTATAATGGTCTTTGAAGAAATGCTTGTCCAATTTCCTTTTACCAATCAAATCCTGCCCACCTATCAAGGCCCACTTCCCCAGACAGGGCCTTTTTTCATGATTCATACTATGATCTGTCTGCAGCATTCTATTGGTCTTCTCTGTGGCACTGACCATTCTGCTTCATTCTGTAGTCAAAGTGGGACTTGTTTTTATTCCTTTTCGATGATCAGCCTTTTGAGGGTAACAGTGGTTCATTTGTTTTTATGTTTCCAGCACATAGTAGGCAAAGAAACCCTGTATGAGTTGACCTGACTCCCAGTCATAGCATCCTTTGATCCAGCCACAGTCTTGCTCCCTACTCTTTCCCTCAATGGGCAGTGTAATCCAGTAGAAAGAAAAAGATTTGGAATTCAGAGGGACCCAGCTTCAGATCCTGGCTGCCTCTTTTATTAACTGGATAGCCACAACCTTGGGCATCTCTGAGCTTCATATTTCCTAATTGTAAGACAAGGATAATAATTCTTTCCTTTTAGGACAGTCTTTAGGATTAGAGAGCCACCAAGGGAAGAGCTTGACTTGGGCCTGGCTCCTAAAAGGTGCCCACATCATCACTGAAGATGTGGCAGTATAAAGCCCTGCCTCCTTGACCAGATGAAGTACCACACTGTAGCACAAAGCCAGGCCAAGAATAAGCTGGGGACCTGGGAAGGTACCATATAGTCCTAAGGCAGGGTCTCTACACATTTAGGCTCCCTAACCACCCACACTTAAGCCCAGGCACACGAGTGCTCTACCTCTGGCCAGCTGGCAGTAGAGGACCGTCTCCTTCCAGAGAGGCTGCCAGCCATCTTGCTGCAAAGGTCTCATCTGCTCCTGCCTCCAAGATCACCTGTGGAGATTTCGCAGCTCACAAAGAAAAGCCCATCGAGCCTTTCCTGTAGGCTTAGGCTAGTGGTTCTTTAAAGACAGGGCTTAATGGCCCATTCCCTTGGTGGAGTAGAGGGAAAATAAGCAAATGCTAAAAATAAAAGATTGTTGTGAGAAGGAATTAAGTGGTCTTCAGCCAGCCAAGGATGGCAGCATTTTAAAACTAACAAAGCCCAGGTACCACATCCAGGAAGGTCTTGGCAAATGCATGTTATCCACTCATTAGCTCAGTTCTCAGGGACGCTGGCCAACCAGGGAAGGCAGTGCCGGGAACTAGTCCTTACGATGCTGATGAAATGTACTCCGGGAGCAAAGGCAGGAGGAGGGAGAGAGGATTCTTGTGGGGAATTTCAAATAGTTATGAGGATACTCTGCCTTGGCCTGTGGTTCTTACCTTCTCAGAGGTAAGACCTTTTGAAAGCCATCAGTGAGCCCAAGTAGATTTCTGTTACTGAAGTACTACAGCCCTGCTCTATATGAGTCCCCTTGCCAAGAATGGTGTGGGAAAGGAAAAGCCCTAATCCTGTAACACAGACTTTCTCCTTGCTGGAATGAAGAATCATACTTTGTGACTTAATGTAAGCCCAGTGTTGCTATTCATAAGATTAACTTACCACTTATCAGTAATTAGACATCATAACATCAGTAACATTCATAAATCTTCAAGTTCTACTAACAGTAAGAATTCATGCCAGGTGTGGTGGTGTATCCCTTTAATCCCAGCACTAAAGAGGCTGAGGCAAGAGGACTGCCACAAGGTGGAGGTTGGCCTGGGCTACACAGTGAGTTCAAGGCCAGTCTGAATTACAGAGTGAGATCTTGCCTCATTTTTTTTTTTTGCGGTACCAGGGATTCCTTGAGCTTGCTAGGCAAGTGCTTATTCTACTGAGCTATCTCCCAGCCCCTCAATTTTTTTTTTTTTAAAAGAATCACCCAAAAAGAGATGTCTTTAGATAAAAATAATAAAAATCCCATGATGCATAGATAATGTAGATAGTTCTAGTTATCTGGTCAATGGGCAAAAAAGCAAGCAGTTATGGTCTTCAGTTCCAATCTTTTGTTCATTTCTTTTTTTTTGTTTGTTTGTTTTTTTGGTGGGACTGGGGTTCAAACTCATGACCTTGCACTTGCCAGGCAGGCACTTGTGCCACAGAGCTATCTCCTCAGCCCCTTTTTGTTCATTTCTTATTGCTGGAATTTTATTTTTATCTAAAGATGTCTCTTTTTGGTAGTAACACATGTGTTTTTTAAAAAAGGCCTGGTTTTTTTCAATACACCTTTAAAGGTTTTTAAATTGTTTCATATCTCATTCAGCTGAGATTTTTTAAGAATTTCATTTTTTATTTGTAATAAAAGTTTACAATTTGATTTTTTAAAAAAAGTCAACAAATTGCAAGCACCTGTTAATAAAGGTCTTAAATAAATAAAAAAAGGAATCACCTATGATTCTCTAACGTAAGATAATACCAATAAGAATCCAAAATATTCCAAGTTACTATTAACGTGAATTAATTTTGACACTACAGACATGAATTTTCAGTTGGCCATTGGTCACTGTAAGTCATGAAAATTAAAAAAAGGATGACTTTTAAACAGATTTTGACAGTCAGTTTTTTAAATATCATTTACACATACTGAAAGTCATCCTTTTTATAATGTATAATTTGATGAGTTTTGATAATCATATAGTCAGGTAACCTCCATCATAATCAAGGTACTAGGTATTTTTTTCATCATTCAAAGTTCCTTTATATCCTGTCTACTTCCAAACCTCTAAATGATTTTTGTCCCTAGAGCACTGCCTTTTCTAAAATGCTATATAAATGGGATTATATAAATTACAGCTTTTTGTTTTCGCTTTAGCTGAGCATAGGCTTTTGAGAGTTATCTATGTTGACGTATGTATAATTAGTTTGTGTTAGGGCTAGCCAGATAGCTCAGCGGGCTAAAGTACCTGCTTAGGCAGAGTGCAGTGGCCGGGGTTTGATCTCTGGCATGGCGTGCCAGCCCCGTCCCCAGGGTACGCTGAGACAGTGATTGTTTGAGACTGGGCACTGTGGCGTGCGCCTGTAATTCTAGCACTTGGGAGGCCGAAAACAGGAGAATTACTACCAGTCAGATCTACATAGTGAGACCTTACAGACCCTGTAGACCCTGTACTAAATATGTTAAGAAAAAAGAGTAGTTTGTGCTTTCTGTTTTAAGTATTGTTCCACTGTATGGGTGTACCATAGTTTGTTGTTCACTAGTTGAGAGTCTTGTGTCATTTCCAGTTTTTAGCAAATAAGAACAAAGCTGCTAAATACAGATCTTTTTTACTCATGGACAGAAGTTGATATTACTGGGCTTCATTGTAAATGTATGTTTTGCCTTTAAAATAAACTGCCAAAGAGTTTTCTAATGTGACTATACTATCATACATTCCTATCAGCAATATATGATGGTTATTTTGTACCCTTTTTAAGTGTTGGTGTTGTCAAGTTTTCTAAATTTTAGCTGTTGTAGTAAGTATGCGATGACAGCTCATTGTTATTTTAATTGGCACTTCCCTAATGACTAATAATACTGAGTATTTTTCATGTACATATGTGTCATCCATCTCGGTGAAATATCTGCAAAGATCTTTTGCCCATATTTTATTTTATTTATTTTTATTTTTTTGCGGTACCGGGTTTTGCCCATATTTTAAAAACTGGATTGGCTTTTTATTACTGATTTGTAAGAGTTCATATATATTCTAGATACTCTCCTTTACTTGAAATGTGCTTCTTTTTGATGAGTTAGGAATTAAAAAGATCTAAATCAGACTATTTTTCTACCATACTACTATTGCTTCTATGTATTCTCTGAAGAAGGGCAGAGGAAGGACTTAAACTTCCATTTTGAATGTATCTTTACAACTATTGGGCAGAGTGAAGCAGAACTTCGTATCTGCTGAAACTCCTAAGATGATTTTCATCTCCATTACATATCCCAACTATCACAAAGGCTTTAAGTAAAGCTACAGATGGAAAGATTGTCCAAAACCAGCTTTTGGCCGCCCAGGCTCTGCACCTCCCAAGCCCTGTTCTGGTCCACCAGGCTTTTGGAATGGTCAACAGTCGTCACACTCCATTGCTGGCTATTGTCCACTGCAAAAGGTAGGAGGCTCCCAATCCATCCCTCAGAGAAAGAACAAATAGTGGGGCCTGTGGCTGCTTGGACATCAAAGTTGAGCAAACAGGCCCGGCAGACCCTGCCTCTCCGCCTACACAGCCCACAAATGCCATCTGAAGGAGGTTCCCTAAGGGGGTCATGACTTTCAGCTTGTCATAGCACACATCAAAGTTTGCACCACACACGAACTGGCTTGCATGGGTTCGAATCAAGTCACCCGAGAGCGGATACTCAGCCATTGTGTCCAGTTTTAATCTTGAGTTTTCCCAAGTAATTAAGCCTTCTTGCTTATGAACTTGTGACTAAGTAAAGCATCACTGAGAAGTTGTAACATCAAAGTGCCTTCCACCGTCTGTCTGTGTTTGGCAAAATTGGATTTCTTTCCTTTCTTAAAGAAAGACTAATTGAATTTAGCTGAAGGCTGGCTAGATTTGCACTAGCCAGTGAAGGTTATGCTAAGTCACAGTATCATCCTGAGGCCCTGTAGCTCAGTCTTTAGCAAGGCTGTATCAGAGTGCAACACAGAATGAGGCACCCAGACTCAGGCAAAACAAGTGTCTTGTAGCATAAGGCTTATCAAGAGCTCACTGTGGAGAAGGGGCCAGACCCTGCAGACTGCTGCTTTAGTCGACACTACACCCAAGCTGTTATTGGGGGTGGCCAAAGAACTGCCCCAATAGAATGCTTGTAAATCTCTGGCAGAACTGCTGCTGAGGACAATGGCTATCACACTGCCTAAGTCCTTGATGTCAGTAGTCAAAGTAAGCTTCTTTTAAGGCAAAGGCTCTGACTGCTTATTCTTTGAATCCCTCCAGGGCCCAAAATGTCAGTGTCTGGCATAGGACAGTTTTTAAAAATGTCTGTCTGTGGGATGCACAAAATGATAATATAAAGGGTGTCAGAATAAAATTCTTCTCTCCTAAAGAATGAAAAAATAAATCACACCTCTGATCTTCTTTTTACCTTGTGTGTCAGGAAAATTCTACCTAAGTTAATATTTAATTTCACTATTTCACTTACAGTGAGTATAGATAGCATAGTCCCACTTATGTCAAATTATAACACAAGTATGTATACCATGATAAATGTCTGGATAGAGGGAATTAGGTGACTGCCACTTTCCTCTATTATTTTATTTTTATTTTTTTTAATTTTTTATTTATTTATTTGTTTGCTTGTTGTGTTTGTTTCTTTCTTTATTTTTTTTGTGGCTGGCTCAGCCCGCCCTGGTGGTGGGGGCTGGCACAGCATGTGGTGCCGGGGATCGAACCGCAGTCCCGGCAGTTGCCTGAGCTTTCCTAAGCAGGCGCTTTAGACCACTGAACCATCTCGCCGGCCCCTCCTCTATTATTTTAATAGAAACAATAAACCTATTTTCAGAAAACCTTTGGTTCAATCTTGATACAATTATCTTTCTTTTTACCAATAAGATTTCTGATTTTGATAAGTTTTAACTCTCCTATATGTATTTATATTTGTATTTAAGTCACTTCAAACCCTCTTTAGAAATAAAAAGGAATAAATTATAAATGAATTTTCTATGCTTATTTTTAAAGTTTACTATCATACTTTATATATATACATACATACATATACATATATATACACTAATTATAGTAGGGATCGAACTTAAGACCTTGCACTTGCCAGGCAGGCACTTGTGCCCCTGAGCTATCTCTTCAGCCCCTGGACATGATGATCTCTTAAAACTACTCACAAGAAAGTTTATCAGTTGAGGCCTACTTACTCTAACCAACACACTGATACTTCCTTTCTTGAACGTTCTATTTTTCTTTTTCTTCCTTGGCATTTATTTTTTATTTTATTTCATTTTTTTGCTTTAAACAATTTATTTAACTGAAATGGACTTATATTTGTTTCTGAAGTGACTTCGATTTATTTGGATACATCTTTTCCCCATAGTGATTTACAGGATCTTCAAGCCAATATAAATACTTGAATATTTGGGTACACACCTGCACAATACCTCAGGAATACTTTTCGGCAAGAAAAACATTGAAGAGTAAAAGACCAGACACAATTACACAATTACAGTGAAAATCTGCTGAAATATTCTTGAGGTAAGAAGGTACCACATACTTCTTCAACTAAGAAAATCACCCTTACAACACACGACGATTTTATTTTTTTTAGGACCTAGAACACTTAAGCTGCCAATTTGGTGTTGAATGGTGGAGTAACTTCCCCAGTTTATGCCATGAATTCATAGGGACCAGGTTCCCACAACTCAGGTTCCTTCCCATTGGTCCTCACAAAGTGTGCTGCTCTGGGAGGGGCAGGCTGGCGGTTCAGTTGAACCCAGGTACCTTTCTCTTTGGCTTCCTTCTTTTTCTGATCATTTTCCTTGACATGTTTCAGGAAGCTATCATGACTTTTTGGGTGTTTAATATGCTCAATCTGTACATTAATCCTCTTGCAAGTATCTTGCCCTTAACTTGCTTGTTTACAACAAAGCTAACAGCATGCTGGGTAACACTGCAGCCTCTTTCTGTTTCGCCATAGTAATATTTGTGAGGCATTCCTTCTTGCACAGTACCCATTCCCTTGATGTCTACAATATCAATCTTTTCATAGATTCGCATGTATGTGGCCAAAGGAATCACCCCATGTTTTCTAAAAGGCCTGGAGAATATATACCAGATTGCCCTTCTCTTGCCCTTTGTGTTAGTCATTTTGACAAATTACTGCAAGATGGTGGTTCTTGCCTAAAGGCTTCGTAAGCATTTTTTATCTCCTTATATATTATATGGTTTACTTATTTTTTTTTTTTTGCTGGACCGGGGTTTGAACTCACGGCCTTGCACTTGCCTAGCAGGCTCTTATGCCATGGAGCTATCTCCCCAGCCCCTATATGGTTTACTTATGACTTACTATTTGTCTATCCATGCCCCTCTCTGCCTGGGTTCTACCACGAGTAAAGCAATGAGCTCTATCTAAATGAGCTCTATCTCTGCCTGGTGGTTTTTTGGGGTTTTTTTTTGTATTTTTTTAGGGAAGGGTCTACAGGATGTTCAGGGTCTCATTACTAGATCGGACTCTTAGTGATCTGCCTGTTTATAGTCTCCTAAGAGCTGGGATTAAAGGCATGTGCCACCACGCCCAGCCTCAACTGCTATCACAGCGCACCCCTTGGGGCGGGGCTGGCACAGCAGGCCAGGGGATCAAACCTTTGGCCCCTATGCCTGCTTGCAGGCGCTTTAATCTGATGAGCTACTTGGCTGGCCCTTCTGCCTGTTTAATAACGATGTTATTTAAAGTACCTAGAACAATAGCTGACAGACAGTAGGGCACCCCAAACTTTTGTGATGTGAATAAACAAATCTAAGTGTTACATTCTATAAAAAATTTGTCTTTTACAGAAACAGGGGGAGGGCACAAAATCTTAAAACAAAACAAAACACCCTAGTAATTAGTCCTAAAACCAAAGAACTAAATACAAGCCAGCACTCTCACTTTATTCAATGGGCATCACTGATTTGCTAATGACCCTAGATAAAGACAGAGCAATGAGTTAAACCAACAACTCATTAGATTCAGACAGCAGCATCCCCAAAAGCACATCTACTAGCCATCTGATCATTAATTGACAGTACTCTTAAGTACTGTGTTATTTTCTATTCAGTCTCAACTCTGAAAATATACACAGAAGGAACAACAATGCCCCCTCCCTCCTTCTTCAGCACTGGCTGTTCCTGTTTGTAAGATGGGAAAGAGGAATGTCGGGTGTGGTACTGCATCAGTGGTGGAGAATAAATACATATGTGTAGAAGTCTAACACAGGCACATAAAAATAACTCACCATTTAAAAACTGTAGCATATAATTATCATAGTTGAGTCTTAAGACACAGTGAGCATCTATTCTGCTACCAGATGGATTCTCCTCACCTCCTCTGCTTCAGTGACACCTTGTACACTCTGCACTGACATCACTGTTGACATCATATATTATGGTTCTTTACTTGAATTTCTTTTCCACATCAGGATGTGGGCTCCACCAAGGTCTCTGATCTTCCAAAGACTAGTATAACGTCTAGCTCAGAACAGGTATTTATGGAGAAACAGATGTCCATAGAGTTCCGAAATTCAACTAAAGTCTAGAACTAAGATTGAGCTCTAGGTCTCCCAACTGTAAAACTGATTTCTATCATAGTATCATACCCCCACTCCCATGTCCTAGAAGTACAGGGATTGAACCCAGAGCCTTGAACATGCTAGTAAAGCAAATACTTGATCTGGGGTATACCCCAAGATAATGGCAATTATCTTTTAAAGAATAAGTGCTTGGAGTGCAAGATGACAGATAAAACTGAGAATAAACTCACCATCAAGGAACAAAAGAGAAACCCAATTCAAGAAAAGCTAAGTCTCTCAGCAAATCAGAGGCAGATTACTTGTGTATCTGAAAATTCCAGTTTTGTGGCCTTCCTCCCTATTTAGGATCCCTTCAAAGGTGGAGATTCGTGGTGGAAAAAAAAATCCACACTGACTTGCTTGAAGGAGGAATTAAAATTTGGCAGCTTCTGAAGTGGCCAGCCTGCTTTCTTGAAAAAGCACTTAACTGTTTTGCATAATCACTGCCAGAGTAAGTGTACACTTCCCCAGCAGAACTATACAGACTTTGAGGTAGAAATCAGAACAGATTGAGATGGAAAAGTAACATCCATGGACTGGGGAGATAGCTCAGTGGTCTAAAGAGCCTGCTTAGACAAGCGCAGAGACCATGGTTCAATCCCCAGCACCACATGCTGCACCAGTCCTGTGAGTAGGGCTGGCTGAGCTTGGAAAAAAAAAAAAAAAAAAAAAAAGCAGCATTCAGCATTGGCCTGGGACACGGCATCAGGAGGCAGTGATGTAACATAGTACAAAACACCCACTTTGAGCCAGATCAGGTTCTAAGATCTGCCTGTGTGACTTTAGACAAATCACTAACTCTTTGGGTTTCAGCTTTCCCAGATGCAAAATGAGCATAACAATGTACATTTTGTGGGGTGGCTCTGGAAATCAGAGGTAACTTTGAAAACAACATGTGCTACACTTTATACAGTATCTACAACCTTGATGGAATAGATAAATGAGTAAGAAAATAGTACAGCTCCAAAAGAAGTTAAGGAGAAACTACCTTCCTTGTTTCCTAGATATGATTAGGGGAGCCTTGTGTGGAAGGAGATTCTCACCTGTCATTTCGGTTGATGGCTGCCACCATGAGTGCTGTCCAACCAAGTTTGTGTCTTGCATTGATATCTGCACCTTCTGACAATAGCCTGAAAAGAAACAGGAATATTTTTTTGTATATAGTTATCAAGGAAACAGGTGGAAATATTCACAGAAGAAGTGATACAGCTAAAAAGTAGGTAGGCCAGATAAATCTTAAAATAGAGGCCTTTATGATCTAAACTCCCATGGAGTTTCTTCCATTAGTAACCCTTGATTGTTATTTTCTTAGCATTCTGAGAAAAGAATGTACCTTCTCAACTTTAATACCCTGACACTCCTGTGTCTGGTCCAGAATGCTCCCTTCCTGTCTTTTTTCCATTCAAATCCTCCTGCCATGTGTACAATGCTGGCTGTGGATTCTCCCCTAAGAAGAAGCCTTGATTCATCTAGTTCACAGCTCTCCTTCCCTCTACTTGACAGAGGACATCTAATGATATGTCTTATCTGGTAGCTCCCAGTTTACAAAAAGATCTCATTCCTCAAGTTTATCTGTACTGTGGCTAGCAAGACAATGGAAATCTTTTAATCCAAGGAAAGATGGAAGGAATACTAGAATACTAGATGCTAGATTATATTCCTAAGAGAATCCACATAGATTATCTGAATCTATAGACCAGTAACTGGCATAAAGTAGGAGTAAAAATAATTATTGAGCAAATGAATAAACACAGGATTCACAACGCATACCATTAAAATCTTAATTTTGATTCCTAGAAACAGAAGATACTATAATGTAGGGTGGCTAGAGAGAAGGGGAAGAAATAGAAGAGCACCTTGTGTAGGAAAGGAGCTGCTCTGGAGTTTACATTTATGAGTTCATTTACTTTTCACATAAGTTGAAGGAGTAGGTAGAGCCGGGGAGAAAGCTCAGTGTCATAAATGCCTGCCTAGCACGTGCAAAGTCCTGAGTTCAGTTCCTAGTACAAAAAAAAGAGCAGGTAGAAAGCTCCTTTTCTCAGGAGTGACGAAACAGGCCCAGGGAGGAGAAATTACTTGGTTAAGGCTGTGCAGTTTAGGCTAGGGGCAGCACAGTGGCTAGTATCCATGATGGTAATGATGCTGGACCTGGAGTACCCTTGCCTTGTCACTTTCTAGACAAACCCTGGCTCTACGTAACTTTATAGAAGGCAAAATAAACCAGTCTCAGCAAACCCACAGCATGTGCTTGGTCCTGTGCTGGATTCTGGATATGAGTGAGAAGACATGGGATCTGCTCTAGGGGAACATATAATCTAGTGAAGGGTGTCTTGGAACAGAAGGAAATCAGGGGCTGGGAGGATAACTCAGTAGAATAAGCACTTGCCTGACAAGCGCAAGCACCTGAGTTCAATCTCTGTTTCGGGGCGGGGGTGGGCGGGTGGGTGGTTTGGGGGTGGGGGAAGCAGAAGGAAATCAAAGAACATAGTGGCAAAAAAGGGGGGACTGGGGCCGGCGAGATGGTTCAGTGGTCTAAAGCGCCTGCGTAGGAAGGCTCAGGCAACTGCAGGGACTGCGGTTCGATCCCCGGCACCACATGCTGCGCCAGCGCCACCACCAGGGCAGGCTGAGCCAGCCACAAAATAAATAAATAAACAAACAAACAAACACAACAAGCAAACAAATAAATAAATAAAATAAAATTAAAAAAAAAAAAAAGGGGGACTGAAAGCTCAAAGCAATGTGCCCACTATGTAGTTATTCTCATAAAGAAAAAGCAGGCAGAGGTAGTTTGGGAAATCAGGAGCCTATTCACAATGTAGCAGGTTCTAGCCTAATGGGCACTGGGTGCAGAATCCAAAGGTCAAAGAGTTTAAATCTTAGCACCGTTCTTGTTCCATAATCTGTAGTAAATGCTCCTCTGGACAAAGCCAAATAAAATGCCTATGCTGCTGAAGTAAGAAAGTAACCACAGCCTGGAAGGATGAGAAACATCACATGCTTTTTTTATACATTGGCCCCCTATACTATTCCATACTTCTCTTTCTGAGGGCCAAGTACCTTTGATTCTGCAGATGCAGTGACTGAGACTTGCACAGTGTCATGGCCTGAAGGGACACAGACACCAAGCCAAGAACCACACATCCAGAGTGTACTTGGGGCAGAACAAGGTTGCAGCTATCCAGCACAGAAAGGCAACCCAATCTTGATGATCAGGAAGGCCATCTCTCTGAGGTGATGATAAAGGGAATCAGCTACACAAACGAGGTGAGGGAAGGGAAGAAGTGCTCCAAAGCAAGATGAAATTTCTTCAAAGGCCTGGTATATGTGAAGCTCTGAAAGAGGTGCAGTGTGACTGGGGCCCAAATTGTGAAGAGAGAGTGCTGGGAGAGAAAGGGAGGATTTCCCACCTCTGGTTTGGAGGATTCCCTTTGGTTAAAGTCCATAACTTTGTGCCACATAGTTTATTAAACATTTTTCTAAGAGGAAACCATTTTCTATGGCCATGGATGTTGGCTTAAGAATACTCAGGGTGAATTTTCTGATAGACAGACAGACAGACCTCCCTTAGCATAAAACCTCCTTCTCAAAGCAGCAAGGTGTGTGGTAGCATGGAAGGCTATAGCTCTGAAGTTTACAGCTTGGATGGATTCTGATGATAACTGCAATTCTGAAGGGAGATCTCATTTCTTTGGTCATCATTCCAGAAAACTTAGAAAATCAGGACAAGCTGAAGAAAATCAAAAAGGTTTCCGAGGGTAAGGACTTGAACTATGCGTAGAAAAATGAGAAGAGTTTGTGGATGTGGGAAGAATGGCACTGCACTCAGGACAAAAAGAACAGGATATGATGGTAAAGCAAAGAAGGACCATTAAGTGACATCAGGCAGATCCAGGTGGGTGATAATACACAGACAAGAAGCAGCAAGCAGTTTGATATACATTCAAATATTATATTTTGCTCCATGGAGTAAATAATGATAAAAATGCAGTCTACAGTGTTGATAAACATCTGGTAAATATCCAGCACTCTTATGTCTAAAATAGATACCACAAATATAATCCAGAAGCTCTTTCTTGTGGAGCTGTTAAAAAAAACCACAGAATCCTCAACAGAGATATCATTCAGATACCATGCTGGAATGAGACGGGCAACAGAAAAGAAAACGTTTTGCCATCCCTTAGCGTTAAAAGTAAAATTAACCTAATAACTTACGCAGGTCGAATTCGAAAGAGGGTGAGTAGAAAAGAGTTAAGGACACCAGTGAAACGCACAACATATTTCCTTGCTGTTCTCCTAAGTATGCAGAGGAAAAGGCTACCATCTCCTAGCCACCAAAATCAACTGCAGGCTCTTTCTGAACCGGTGTGAGCATTTCTCCGTGGGGGCAGGGTGGTCAATTATGTGTGTCCTTGATAGGATCAAGTACCAGTCCTCTTCAGGACAGCCGCTCCACTGACTTGCAACACCAGGACAGGGGTGTTTCTGCGCAAGCCCCTCCTTGCCACCAGTTGGTGTCAGCCAGTTTCCTAACCAGCATCAGGCTAAGGAGTATCACATCACAGTTTTAATGTGTGATGATCACCGACAATTTTGAGATAGTTGCTGCATGCACCTTTTCAATTGCTGGGCTCCTTGTTTGTATCTTGTTACAGTGTTTTAAGAGAAGGGACTAGTGGCAGTCAGCTTTTTCAAACCTGCTACATTTCAAAGAACACAAAGCACAGCCAGGAGCCTTGGTTTTAGTTTCACCTCTGCCATCTACTATGCTGATACCCTAAGAAGGCATATCATTTCATGATGCTTCAACCTCTTCATAGGTCTACTGGGGAGTACAATCCCTGTCAGCCCTACAGTTTTAGGAAGTGGTAATGTAGAAAGGGCTTGTCCATTTGTGGGGTCATTCTTTTTCACCTTCTGGAGCTAAGATGTAATGGAAAAAAGCAATGACACTGGTACACAAGGGCAGGGATTCAGTTCCCAGCTCTGTCAGTTAGGTATGAAATGGAGGATGTCATAATGGTATCTATGAACCTATGTTCATAGCAGCACAATTTGTGATAGCCAAATCTTGGAAACAACCAAATTGCCATCATCTGAAGAATGGTTGAAAAAGATGTGGTATTTTCATAAAATGGAATATTACTCAGTTATAAGGAATGATAAACTTCACATATAAGTGGATGTATCTTAAACATATACTCATTAGTAAAATAAACCAAACCTACACATGCAAATATCATATAGTCTCCCTAGTGTAAGGACTCAAAAGAAGAAAATAAATAAATAAATTTTGGGGGTACCAGGAATCAACTCAGGACCTTGCGTTTTCTGCATCTTCAACCCCTACAGATTTTTTTTTAGAAGAGTGACTGAAATATAAAATGCATTTGGAAGAGTTGAAAAAATTAAGGTTTATTGAAAGTGTTAATGTTTAATTATTTGACCAATCTTACATACCTACAT